>JAKTPS010000039.1:0-94392 GCA_030556275.1 Lipomyces sp. NRRL Y-27488 | reverse complement strand
CCGTCGTCGACGGCGCCGGCGCCGGCGAGGCCCGGCCGGGCGCGCGCCGCGACGACGAGGACGAGGACGAGGACGCGCCGCCGCTGAGGCTCGTCGCGAGCGCGCTCAGCACGGGCGCGAACGTGGACGACGCGCTGATTGCGAGGGAGAAGGTCGAGGAGGTCGGCAGGATCATTCTCACGAGTCTGCGGTGAACTTGGCATGGTTGATCTCGCACCATGTCCCAGCAACGTGTCCAGCAAACATCGCCATGCGTCACGGACAGGCACGCGGGAGTCAGTGCGAGAGAGCCGGCAGCATATGTCTATACATGTGCGCAGACAACTCGGCGGACGGCGGACTCTTCGGACCAATATGGAATCAAAACACCGTCGCGGATTACCAGTGATTGTTTGTCCAAAGACCACGTATGTGCTTCGTGGCATGGTTTTAGAGAACATCCAGAGAACACTCTGTCGATGATTGCAATAGAAGATGCTTTGTATATATGTACGATTTCCCATTTTATCTTCGTCGAGTTCTGAACGTATATTCTCAAGTCGCACCCCACACTCTCACTCAGACCTCTGTCCACAAACAAACACAGCCCGTCACTTGAACAGCTTTCTCCAGCTAGAAGCCCATATGCAAATAACACTCCAGACCAGAGAGGCATTCTCGAGCCCAAGAGTAGAAGAGAGCGAAACTACAAAGCGTGCCGGCATCCGGACACGAAACCCGCGCGCTGTAACACAAATAAACCTTACTCGAACTTTTGCTGGTGACTCGACACTTCTCGGTTTCTTGCTTCTCCATCCTCATCACGACACACTTCCCGCAACACATGAGCACCGCAATGCTGCGTCCACTGCTCCGCCGCCGGCTGCCGGCGCTGGCGCCGTCGCTGCTGTCGCTGCGGGCGACAGCACCGCCTGCTGCCGCCCGCCGCTTCCTGACCTCGCTGGCGGACCTGGCCCCGCAGGCCGGCGCCCCGCTCGACGCCGCGAGGGTGAAAGTGACGGAGACGACGGCGCCGAAGCCGCTGCTGCCGCCGGACGAGCTCGTCTTCGGCCACACCTTCACGGACCACATGCTGCAGATCCCGTGGACGGAGAAGGACGGGTGGGGCGAGCCCGCGATTGTGCCGTACCAGAACCTGTCGCTCGACCCGGCCACGTGCGTCTTCCACTACGCGTTCGAGTGCTTCGAGGGCCTCAAGGCGTACCGGGACGGCGAAGGGAAGGTGCGCATCTTCCGGCCGGACAAGAACATGGAGCGCATGAACAAGACCGCGGCGCGGATCTGCCTGCCCACGTTCGACGGCAAGGCGCTGACCGAGCTCATCGCGAAGCTCATCCGGCTGGACAAGAAGTGGATCCCCGAGGGCCGCGGCTACTCGCTCTACCTGCGGCCGACGCTGATCGGCACGGCCGCCACGCTCGGCGTGTCGCCGCCGTCGTCGGCGCTGCTGTACGTGATCATGTCCCCGGTGGGCCCGTACTACCCGACCGGCTTCAAGGCCGTCCGGCTCGAGGCCACCGACTACGCGATCCGCGCGTGGCCGAAGGGCGTCGGCGACAAGAAGCTCGGCGCGAACTACGCGCCGGGCATCCTGCCCCAGCGGCTGGCGGCCTCGCGCGGGTTCCAGCAGAACCTGTGGCTGTTTGGCGACGAGGGCTACGTGACCGAGGTCGGCACCATGAACGTGTTTTTTGTCTTCCGCCAGGCCGACGGCCGGAACGAGCTCGTGACGGCGCCGATCGACGGCACGATCCTCGAGGGCGTCACGCGGGACTCGATCCTCGCGCTCGCGCGCGAGCGGCTGGACCCGAGCGAGTGGGTCGTATCCGAGCGCAAGTTCACGATCAAGGAGGTCGCGGACCGGGCCGCCGACGGCACGCTCGTCGAGGCGTTCGGGTCCGGCACGGCCGCGGTCGTGTCGCCCGTGAAGGAGATCAGCTGGCGCGGCGAGATCATCAGCGTGCCGCTGCAGGACGGCAAGGAGACGGGCAAGGTCGCGGAGCTGATGGCGAACTGGATCGCCGAGATCCAGTACGGGTTGGTGGACCATCCGTGGAGCAAGGTGATTGACTAGGGAGTTGCTGCTGGTGCCGCTGCATTTCACTACTGCATTTCACGAGGGTAGACTTGGAAAGGGGGGCATGTATCATACACATTTGGAAAAGAACAGTTTTTGATAATCCGTTGAATAAAGGATTGAGTTGTTATCAGTCTCGACATATCAGTCTCTACACATAACATAACAATTATGGGAAAGCAGTAGTATTAACATTCAACACAAAAAAACATAACTAGGCCCAAATAAAAAAGAGGCTGTCGAGTCTACTGGGTGTAAATTCTAATGGGAGACGAGCTCGTCGTAGTTGCCGGCGATAATGCGCTCGACGATGATGACCTGCTTCTCGCGCTGCTGGTCGGGCGTGAGGCTGTTGTACTCGGCGTCGTCCTTGAGGTACTTCTCCTCGGTCTGGAGCCGGAGCTCCTCGAGGGCCCAGTCGCGCATGTAGTTGCGGTGGCCAAACATGAAGTAGAGGGTGAGCACGGCGAGGATGGGCACGTAGCCGTAGTACATGATCGGCTCCCAGCCCTCGGACGCCTGCTCGCGCACGACCTCGTACGTGACGTGGCCGTGCTCGTCCGCGACGGGGATCTTGTCGACGATCGTGCCGTCCTCTTCCGCGGCAGCGGCGGCGGCAGCGGCGGCGTCGGCGGGCGGGGCCACGAGGGCCTGCAGGTACGCGTCCTGCTCGGCCGCGGGCTTTGGGTAGAACTCGGCGGGCACGAACTTGGCCTTGGCCGCGCCGCCGGCGCTGGCGAGCACGGCCTGGAGCGCGACGAGCCGCTGGAGGTCGGCGTCGGCGAGCACGCGCGGCGTGCCGTCGGGGTTGGTGTAGTACTCGGCCGCGCCGGGCAGGGTCGAGTAGAAGAACTTGAGATCGACCTCCCACTCGAGCAGGGGCACTTCCCGGAGCGGCGCGGCCGAGGACGAGAACGCGCGGGTGGAAGTTCGTAAGGCTGTGGTTATGCTGGCGGATGTGAATGTGCGAGAGGTGTGGACGGCGGCTGTCGAGGAGGAGGAGGAGGAGGACGAGGAGAGGCGTGGTAGTCGTGATGCTGATGCAGGTGTTGATGTCGAGCGGGCCAGGCAGCGCGAGGCGAGACGGCGGGCGAGTGTCCGGGGGATCATTGCTGCGGCAGCGGCGTGTATGTTGTTGTTGCAATTGACGCGCCCGGTGGAAGTCGTCGGCCTGGACGAGGTGGTGATGGAGATGGTGATGGTGATGGTGATGGGGGACTCGCTGCTGGCGGTTAGTTAGTCGTCCTCGGCCACGAGAATCACGGGCGCTCTCATTGGCCGGCATATCTGAAAAGGAGAAAGCGGCGGTTATGCCGTGGCATCGGCCGCGCGACGGTTGTGCCGAAACTAGGGTTAGCCGCCGGGTTAGGGTTAGTGCAAAGAGGCGTGACTGCGTTAGGGTTACGGGGTCGAATTTGGAGCACACAACGCAATCTGTTGCTGCTCGCCTGCCAAAACAAGTCCAGAGGCCATAGTCGTCCCCCCGCCGAATCTCCAACCAACCCCAACGACAACGCAATGAAGTACATCCAGTCGGACGAGTTTCTCGAGGTGCCCGAGGGCGTGACCGTGTCGATCAAGGCGCGCATCGTCGTCGTGACCGGCCCGCGCGGCACGCTGACCAAGAACCTGCGTCACATCGACCTGTCCTTCACCAAGGTCGGCAAGACGACCATCAAGCTGACCGTGCACCACGGCGCGCGGAAGCACGTCGCCGCGCTGCGGACGATCAAGACGCTCATCTCGAACCTGATCACCGGTGTCACCAAGGGTGAGTTGCCTGCTGGAGGAAAGTGAGGGAGATAGTGGGGTAGGGACGGCAGTGCTGACGATTGCAATGAATATATATAGGCTACAAGTACAAGATGCGCTACGTGTACGCGCATTTCCCGATCAACGTCAACGTCCTCGAGGAGGGCAAGCAGGTCGAGATCCGCAACTTCCTCGGCGAGAAGCGCGTGCGCACGATCAACGTGCTCGAGGGCGTCTCGGTCGAGGTCTCGACCGCGCAGAAGGACGAGCTCGTCCTGACCGGCAACTCGCTCGAGAACGTGTCGCAGAGCGCGGCCGACATCCAGCAGATCTGCCGCGTGCGGAACAAGGACATCCGGAAGTTCCTCGACGGCATCTACGTGTCCGAGCGAGGCACGATCGCGGAGGAGTAACTTTTTGGCGTTTTTGTTTGCAAATTAAAAATTTAAAAAAGGAAAACGGCAAGACGGACGGCCTGCTGCGACTTTTCTGGTTATCATAATGCTGCGACTCGGTGGTGGTGGTGTGGGTCGGAGGGACCTTAGGGAAGCAGGAGGAACAAGAACAAAAAGTTTGTATAAATAGAGCGTATGCTACATACATTGCATGTGGTCCTGTGAGTGGCAGGTGAAGCTGTGCGAGAGCAGAAAACAGTGTGCCCGACCAAGTCTATTATTACCCAGACAGTGTAGTTTATATGCAGTTCTACAATACCGCATTAGGAAAAGGCAGTCAGTTGCCAGATTTGGCAGGCAGCGATGCCAACAGGCAAGAGAGTGTATGACGTCGTGACGACCAGCGACTGTCAAGCGCGGTCAAGCGCGGCTCGTTCAACCGTGGGAGTGAGCAGTCTCGTCTCTCGTCCACGACGGACCAGACTGCTGGTCCAGCCGCCCGCCGGGACGCGTCACCGCAGCGTGCAAAGCTGAAACGCCAGCAGGACGCGTCGCGACCAACGAAGCAGGGAGCGTCGTCACCAAGGCGGTGAGGATAGAAAGGGGTGGTCTTGGTAGGAGGGGCCCCTTGCTGGACTCCTGTGATGCAGGTACAGTACATACATACAGCACATAGTGCGTGCATGCTAGGCGTAACTACACGCCGACTTGGTCGTCGACCGCCGCCGGACTGGTACGGGCAACCGCGCATCGTGGTGCCACTTCCGCACGGCCTGCCTGCAGTATGTATCATACATACCACACCGCACAACACCGGAAGCGGGTGCCGGTGGGAGTCCGAGTCGGGCCGGGGGTTGTCCAGTCCAGGCACACACGGGCAAGGCTGAAACGAGGACACCACGCCCAGGGGGCGGCCGCATATAGAACACAGTATAGAGTGTGGCGGTGCTGCCTATTCTTGCCTTGTTTGTGCTCGGATCACGCCTGACGCCTTGGCGCTGTCACGGCTTTCTAATACGCCGGGCTTATCGCCAGTCACGCCGCTCACACGTGTCTTTCTTTGGTCTTGCCATTACATCATCATCATCTCCCTTGAGAGGTCTCTGGCAAGAAATATCTTGTTCAAACTATTGCTCGTTCATTCATATAGTACACAAAAGAAAACAACAACTCGTCAAATCAAGAACAATGCGATTATATTATTACCAAAAGCACAAACCAGTCTATGTGTCATTATTATACCCCCCCAGCCCATTTTTGTGTTCAATGCATTCATTCGTGTCCTTCTCTATACTCACGCCTGCACGACGACGTTGTACGCGTACTCGACCGTCGTCACGTTCAGCGCGTCCAGCGTCTGGCCGACCGTGCCGTCCGGCGTGGTCACGCCGTCCAGGTACACGTCCGACACGGCCACGGAAAAGTTGTACCCGATCACGTACCCCGGCCGGCCGCCAAAGTCGTGCACGGCGACGTTGGACACGGTCACGTCCGAGACCGGCGCGACCTCGGTGTTGGTCTTGTGCGTCATCACGTTCAGCCAGCCGCCGTACGGCAGCCCGTGGCCCTCCACGATCTGCTCGATCGCGATCGCGTCGAACGTGATGCCCGACACGGTCGAGTTGTAGTACGCCTGCCGCGAGTCGACCGCGATGCCGACCGCGGCCTTGTACACGGTCGAGTCCGCAAAGACCGAGTCCAGGATCGGAAAGTACGTGCCGTAGCCGACCTTGTACGCGATCGCGTTCGTCCACGCGACCGCGTTCGTCACACTGATGTTCTGGTTCGGCACGTACACGTCCGCGGGCCAGTGCTTGGCGAGCTCGACGTGCCGGTTCCACGTCTTGAGCGAGAACGCGTCGTCGCCGCTCACGACGAGCGCGTTGTCGATCGCGACGTTGGTCGAGTGCATCACGTCGATGCCGTCGTTCTCGATCGTCGTCAGGTTGTTGACGATCTTGACGTTGCGCAGCACGCCGCCGTCGACCTTCACCGGCGTCATGCTCCAGAACGCGGACTCGCGGATGATCGGCCCGTCAAACGTGAAGGACGAAGTGTCGATCGGCACGACCACGTGCGTGACCAGCCCGGTCTCGGCCAGGAACGCCTGGCCGCGCGCGTCGAACGTGCCGCGGCCGGACACGGTCACATTCGACGACCCAAACTCGGTGTAGAACCACCACGCCACGTGCGCGCCCGAGACCTTGTTGTACTGCATCACGTAGTCGTCCGCGAACGCGGTCGTGCGCACGTACGCGCCGCCGGCCAGGTACAGGTTCACGTTCGACCGCAGGACGATGTTGCCGACCGCAAACACGCCCGAGGGCACGTACACGGTGCCGCCGCCGGCCGCGAACGCGTCGTCGACGGCGGCCTGGACCGCCGCGGTCGCGCTGTAGGCCGCGATGCCGTCCGAGCCGGCGATGCCGGAAACGTCCGGCGCGTTGTAGGGCGCGCTCGCGATGTTGTACACGCCCGCGCCGGCGGGGTCGGGCGCGTCCGTCTCGGGCGGGTCGATGAAGAGCACGAGCTCGCGCAGGTCGTTGATCTTCACAATCACGTACGCGGGGCCGGTCATGGTGAACGTGAGGACCTGGCCCGAGGTCGACGACGACGCGGCCACGTCGAGCTTGAGGGGCGAGATCGAGAACGTCGTGATGGCCTCGGACGCCTGGACGGCGACCTGGACGGTCTCGTCCGCCTGCTGCAGCGAGAAGTGGGCGTAGTCGTAGTCGATGAACTCGAGCACCTGCACGGCGATCGTGTCGTCGACGGTGAGCGAGAACGTGGACGAGGTCGCGTAGTCGGACGCGGACGAGTCGTACGTGACGACCTTGCTCGCGGCCGTCGGGCTCGGCAGGGCCGAGCTCTGGGCGAGCGAGCCGGACACGGTCGACGCGAGTGCGGGAGAGGTGGAGAAGGTCGTGGCAGTGGTAGCGGAGAAGGTCGACAAGGCGACGGACGAGGGCGTTGCCGATGATAGTAGAGTGGACGTCGACAGCGACGACGCCGACGCGGACACGGACGCCGCCAACGACGACGACGAAGTCTTGCTGTGGTTGCGATTCCGGGTGACGACGACCGGCACGGTCACGCAGACAACGACGATGACCGCGATGGCGACGGCGGCGGAGGCGATGAGCCTGATGCGCCGCTTGGCGGAGACTTTCTCTGCAGAAGACATGCGATGGGATAGTAGTAGAGGTGAAGAAGCTGCTTGCAGATAGATGTCTGTGCTGAGAGAGACCACGACGGAGGAGCAGCGCGCGGAGTATATATAGCCAGAGAGAGAGAGAGAGAGACAGACAGACGTAGGAGAATAAACACGAGCACATGCACAGGGGGCGTCGTCCAAAAATACCCACAGCTGAGGTGTTCCGGAACAAGGTCGAGGCCTTTTGCAGAGCACACAACGCGAAAAAAGCGCGCGTATGAAATACGCTGCCTGCTGCTGTCTCCTGCTTTTGTGCTCCTGTTTCCGACGTCCTCGGCCGGCTTGGCGCGGCCCCTGAAACGTCCGCCTGCTGGCGCCAGGCCCGAAACGGAATCAAAAGTGGCGGTGCAGCACAAGACCCGGAGTTGCGCACACTGTCAACAAGCCCCTCGCGAAAGTGTCAGCGCGCGCTCAGTATCGCGGGCCGTACGCGCCTGGCCCGTACGACCCCGGCTGCTGCTGCTGCTGCTGCTGCTGGACCGTCCGGCGCGTCGCAACAGACCCGCTGCTCGCGTTGCTCGTGTACCCGTTCCGCGGGTCCGGCCCGTATCCGTCCTGCCGCGGCGGCGGCGCCTGCTGGGGCTGCACGACCTGCCGGCGCAGCAGCTTCTCGCGCACGCGCGACTCGCCCGAGCTGCGCCGGCCGGTCGAGTCGATCGTGTCAAACGACGCGCGCAGGTTCGCGCTGCTCGCGCTCGCGCTCATGTACGCGCCGGGCGTCGGGTAGTGGCTCGCCGAGCTCGCGTGTTGCTGGTGGTGCTGTTGCTGCTGCTGCTGCTGCTGTTGCTGTTGCTGCTGTGATCGCTGGTAGACGTCCTGCAGTGACGGCTTCGGCGCGCCCGGCCGTGCCTGCATGCCGCCCGCGCCCGAGTTGTCGCGGTACCCCGGCGCACCTCCCTCGCCCACGAGCGGCCGTCGTCGCGACTGGGCCGGCGCGGCTGCCTGCATGCCGCCCGCGTACGGGTCGTACACGCCACCGACACTCTGCTGCTGCTGCTGTTGCGGCGGCGGCTGCTGGTGCAGCGGCCGGCCCGTGCCGCCGAGGAACGTGGGCACCATGTCGTACCGGCGCGTGTAGTACGTGACGAGCACGCGGTGGACGTGGGTCTCGTCCGGCGTGTCGCCGTCGGTCTCGGACGCGAACGGCAGCGCGTTCGGCAGCGCCGCGACCGTGTTGGCGCCGTACCGCTTCAGCCGCGTCCACAGGCCCGCGGAGGACTGGTGGTGGTTGGTGTGGTGGTCGGTGTCCATTGTCGAGAGGCGGATGAGGTGGTGGTGGTGGTGGTGATGGTTGTTGTGGTCGAGTGTTTTGCGGGGCGTTACGCCGCCGGCGTTGGGGTCACGTGCCGTCACGTGCCTCTGTTTGGGCCTGCCGACTCCAACCACGTCGCCAGCACCTGCAGATCCCTGCGGGCCGCTGCAGGGCTGAACGCACCAGGAATCGTGCCGGGCCGAGCACCACGCGCAGCTGCGGCCCGCGGACCATGACGTACCCGGCCGGAGGAGGCCACGCAAGACAGTGGCGCGTGTGCTGGGTGCGCACGTACGGGCGTGTCCACAGTAATTCCGGTTGGTCCGCCCCGTGGGCTGGACCCCAGCATAACCCTCGGCCAAGTCCTACCTGCGCACGGATGAGCGACGACGACGTCGACATCGCGACGCTTTTTTACACTGTTTTCTTCACCCTCATATGCCCTCGCCGTCCGCGTCCCGCGTCTGTCTTCCTGGATCAATGATGTGTGTTTGAGTGCATACACTCCCTGAGCCAACGTGAGTCCGTCTTCTGCGCCGCCGCTGCTGCTGCGGGTGTGCGAATTGGAAGTGCTAACAATCCATCACACCCACAGACAAACAGTCCCATGTCCCGATCATACACATCCTCCCGGCCGGCCGCGCCGCCGTCGCCCGCGCCCGCCGCCGTCGCGCCGGGCGCGTCGATGGGCACGCTCCTGTTCTGCAAGTCAAAGGTGTACGTGCACCCGACGAACTCGCCCAAGGACCACATCGCCGGCTTCGTCGCGCTCGTGCGGCCGTCCGCGGCCAGCAGCGACGGCGACATCCTCCTCGCCTGGCTGCCCGAGTCCCTGCTCCGGCCGGACGACTACAAGGCCTACGTCAAGGTCGACCTCTCGCCCGACGACGGCTTCTCGAGCTTCACGGCGTCGGCCTCGGCGGGCCGGCAGGCCGCCGCCGCCAAGGACGTCTACGTGACCCTGCCGCCGATGTCGTCCCTGTCCACGTACGCGTTCGCGGTCCCGCTCCACCGCGTGTACTCGGTCCTGCTCTACCCGCCCTCGTTCGGCTCGAACGGCAAGATCATCCTCCACACGCGGGATGAGGCGACCATCCCGCCGCTCTTCTTCCACGACGCCGAGTCCCAGAGCACGATCCTGCAGCAGCGCATGCGCAACAAGCAGTTCACCCCCTTCGCCGCCAACGGCGACCTGTTCTGGGGCGGCGACCAGTTCATGAAGTACCTGCGCAAGTACGCCGTCGTCGAGCGCTCCGCCTACGAGCAGCGCCTCTACCTCGTCAACCCCGACCCGGACGACCTGCTCAAGTTCCAGCCCGCCGGCGTGGCGGCCTCGCCCGCCGCGCACGCGCGCGGTGGCCAGGAGTCGCTGCCGCAGATCATGAAGAACGTGCGGTGGAACGTGCTCGAGGGCCTGGCGCGGGTCACGCGGTTCTCGCGCAAGACCGCGGCCGAGATGCTCGACTCCTCGCCGCCGGCCGTGCGTGCGATGCTGAACGCGCCCGAGGTCCAGAAGCTCGGCGACGACTTCGACTCGGCCCGCGTGTACCTGGCCAAGTGGGCCATGACGATCTCGGAGGAGGCCGAGCGCAACCGGCGCAAGGTTGTCTGGACCGACGTCGTCGGCGACCACATCGGCTCCATGGTCGGCGAGCTCGAGCTCCTCCACGCCGGCGGCGACGGCGACCACCGCGTCGAGCGCCGCAACGAGGTCTCGCTGGACGAGTGGCGCGCGTTCTTCGACAACTCCGGCCGGCTCCAGATCACGGTGTCCGAGGTCAAGGAGCGCATCTTCCATGGGGTGGGTTTGTCCTTTTTTTTTGTGTGTGATGGCGGAGTGACTAACGACAGCAGGGCCTGGCACCGAGCGTGCGGAGCGAGGCGTGGCTGTTCCTGCTGGGCGTCTACCCCTGGGACTCGTCCTTTGTCGAGCGGCAGGCCATCATCGCGTCCAAGCGGGACGAGTACTTCCGGCTCAAGCGGCAGTGGTGGGACGACACCGACCGGCAATCCGACGACGCGGTCTGGAAGGACCAGCGCAACCGGATCGAGAAGGACGTGCACCGGACGGACCGCAACATCCTGCTGTTTGCCGGCGAGGACATCCCGCACCCGGACCCGGACTCGCCGTTCGCAAACATCGGCACGAACGTGCACCTCGAGCAGCTCAAGGACATGCTCATCACGTACAACGAGTACAACCGCACGCTCGGTTACGTCCAGGGCATGTCCGACCTGCTCTCGCCCGTGTACGCGGTCATCCAGGACGACGCGGTCGCGTTCTGGGCCTTTGTCGGCTTCATGGAGAGAATGGAGCGCAACTTTTTGCGCGACCAGTCCGGCATGCACCGCCAGCTGCTCGCGCTCGACAACCTCGTCCAGCTCATGGAGCCCGAGCTCTACTCCCACCTCGAGAAAGCGGACTCGACCAACTTCTTCTTTGTCTTCCGCATGCTCCTCGTGTGGTTCAAGCGCGAGTTCGCGTGGGACGATGTGCTCAGGCTCTGGGAGGTGCTCTGGACCGACTACTTGTCGAGCCAGTTTGTATTATTTGTCGCGCTCGCCATCCTCGACAAGCACAAGGACGTCATCATGGAGCACCTCGAGCACTTTGACGAGGTGCTCAAGTACGTCAACGAGCTCTCCAAGACGATCGACCTCGAGGACACGCTCACGCGGGCCGAGGCGCTGTTTTACAAGTTCCAGCGCACGGTCGACGCGCTCGACCGCCGCAACAAGGAGCCGAACCCGCCGCCGCTGCTCGCCGTCGGCCGGCCGGCCGCCGCAAATGGCGCTGCCGGCGCGAACGGGACCGCGAAGGGCCACGGGCCGGCCAGCAGCGCGGCGGGCAGCACCGGCAGCGCCGGCAGCAGCACGCTGCCGGACAAGACGCTGCCGCTCACGAGCGAGGCCGGCCGCGTCGTCATCAGCGACGTCCTGCGCGAGCTCCTGTCGAAAAAGATCATCGTCGTCAAGGACACGATCCCGATGGACGAGTACGAGGCGTGATTTTCATGTGTGTTCCATCTTAGAATCGCCGTTCTTTGAAATTTTATTTTATATGCGGGTGTTTTTTGTATTTTTTTATTTTTGTAATTTTTTGGAAGGCTTTGCATCGTGCTTACTCTTAAATCTCTGTTTTATTTTTTTTTATACGTCTGGAGTTTGTTTACAGGATATGGTCGGCTTGCTGTAATGATATTATATATATACTGTGCTCTTTTCTAAAATACAACCAAACTGCTATATACAAAGAACAAACGCTTTTAACCCGGCCCTCTATCTATATAATCCAAAGAGCATGTCTAGAGCTTATACACGTTCGTCTCGTCCCACCCCTTCGCCTTGAGCAGGCCGCCGACGGCGCCCTGGTCGTCCATCGCGGCGTGCTGCTCTTGCGCGGAAGCAGCGGCGGCGGGGCTGCTGCTGCTGCGCCGGCCGGCGACGTACTCGACGAAGCCCTCGGGCCCGGACACGATCGCGTAGGCCGGCCGCGGCGGCGTGCGCGGCAGCGCCGCGTACTGGTCGACCGCGTTCGCGAAGGTTTCGGTCGCGGAGGATGTGGATGGCGAGGACGACGGTGATTCCGAGGCGGAGGCGGAGGAGGAGGTGGTGGTGGTGGTGGTGGTGGTGGTGGGAGTGGGAGGCGCCGCCTGCGAGGCTGGCGACGAGAACCAGCGCTGGCGCCAGGACGGCTTCATCTGCGACGCCACGGCCGCGTCGGTCGCCAGCGCGGCCGGCGCGGGCACGTCCGCGAGCCGGAGCGCGCTGCCGTCGGCGTCGACGTGCACGTGCACGTCCGCGCGGCCGGTCTTTTCGAGGAACAGGAGGAACCTGGCGAACGGCTTGGCGTCCTCGCGGTCGCGCACGCAGTAGTGCAGGACGACCTTGCCCGGGACCGGGTTGCGGGAGAGCAGGAGCTGGAGCGCCGGCGCGATGCCCGTGCCGCCCGCGAAGAAGACGACGTCGCGCGGCTTAGAGTTGTCGTCTTGCGGCGGGGGGTCGAGGCACGGGTCGGCCGGCATGCGCGACGGCGTGTCCAGCATCGGCGCGCGCAGCGGCGGCGTGTCCGCGCGCGCGTGCTCGACGTGCCTGCGCTTCGGGTCGGTCAGGCTGCGGGGCTGGAGCGCGCGGGGGAGTGCGAGGTCGACGTGGGGCCCGCGGAGCTGGACGCGCGCGCCGACGGGCCGGGCGTACAGCCAGCGCGAGAGCTCGCCGTCGGCGTAGCGGCGGACGAGCAGCACGAGCTTGGCCTCGTCCGCGCCGGGCTCGACCGCGCCGAGCATGCGCAGGAGAAACGTGCGCTCCGTGCCGGCTGTGGTGGTCGGCGGGGTAGGGGTGGACGAGTCCGAGGGGGATGTGGAGGACTCATCTTGTGCGGAGAGATCAGGTGCGGAGGTGTCGGGCGAGTCGTCGGCAGAGGAGGGCGAGACAGGACGGAGGCCGAGGACGTAGTAGAGCGGCAAGGGCGTGTACCGTCTCACGATGTTGAGCTCGGGCTGGCGCACGTCGACGCTCCACAGCCTGCTCCCGTCCCACACGCCGGCAGTGCCCGGGTCGCCCGCGCCGGGCGGGTCGCGCGGGTCCTGGATCTTCTTTGAGACCTTGCCCCGCGCGAGCTGGAGCTGGCGGACCTTCTCGTACGGGGGCGAGAGCTCGAGCAGGACGCAGTCCCGGCCGACCTGCTCGCGGTGCGTGACGACGAACGTCGCGAACGCGTCCGCCGCGAGCGCCGGCGCGGACGGCAGGTCCGCGGGTGCAATTGCGGCGTCGGGGTCGTCGGCCACGAGCGAGTGGACGAACCAGATCCCCCAGACCGTCGCCGCGAGCGCGAACATGGCCTTCGCGCGCGCCGAGAAGCGCCGCCGCGGGGCGGCCGAAGAGCCGGCGGACGAGGTGATTTGCGGCAGACGCGGGGCCTCGAACGACTCGCGGGGCACTGTCGAGGACGGCGTGGAGGTGTCTGGGGCGGACGGCACGGTCGATGAGGGTGAGGATGAGGGCAGGTTGGATGAGGAGGAGGACGACGACGAGGACGACGATGAAGCGAGGCGCCCGAGACAGGGCCTGAGAAGTCGCGGGCCGGCCGGCCGCACCAGCAGCAGCAGCGACAGCGGCCGTGCCAGCGGAGGAGGCGGTCGGAAACCCGCCGGCATTGCTGGCGAAGTAGTTGTGCTGTCGAATTGGACGGCGCTGGGTGCGGATGTGAATGTCACAAGCGACCGGGTCGATAATTTTGTTACAACCTCCCGAGAACATTTTTTGGCAACTCCCAATCCAGCAACCGAGCAACACACGGAGAACACGACGACCACACTCACACAAGATGAAACCGCGAGGACTCGCACACATATTCAGGGGTCTGCGGCCCTGCCGCCACTACTCGTCCTTCTCGTCATCGGCTGCGGAAGACACGCGGAGCACGATCTACGCCGTGTCGACCGCGCCGGGCCGGGCCGCGCTGGCGGTCGTGCGCGTGTCCGGCCCGCGCGCGGCGACGATCCTGTCCCGCATGACGCGGGCGCGGATGCTGCCGCGGCCGCGCGTGGCCGCTCTGCGCAGGCTGTACGCGCCGACCGTGACAATGCGGGCGGGTGGTGGTGGTGGTGGGGGCGAGAGCGGCGGCGACGTGCTCGACGACGCGCTCGCGCTGTACTTCCCCTCGCCGCGCAGCTTCACGGGCGAGGACGTGGTCGAGCTGCACGTGCACGGCGGCGGCGCGGTCGTGCGGGCCGTCGTGGCCGCGGTCCAGGCGTACGGGCGCGAGGCCGACGACGACGCGCGCGAGGCGAGGACGGGCGACACGCGGGCCGCGGTCAGGTACGCGGACGCGGGCGAGTTCATGCGGCGCGCGTTCGAGAACGGCCGGGTCGACCTGACCGAGGCCGAGGGCGTCGCGGGCCTGATTGACGCCGAGACCGAGCAGGAGCGGGTCGCGGCCGCGAGCGAGGCCGGGGTGGGTTTTCTTTGATGAGGAGAGGCTCACGAGAAAGGGGAGGGGATGCTAACATGGATCACATATTATAGGGCTACATGCGGCGGAAGTACACTTCGTGGCAGGCCGACCTGGTCGACGTCGCCGCGCTGCTGTCGGCCGTGATCGACTTCTCGGAGGAAGGATACTACGAGGACGAGGCCGAGACGTCCGAGAAGGTGCTCGTGGCCGAGGCCGTCGCGCGCACGTCGGACCTGCTCCGGCAGATCGCGCTGCACGTGGACGCGGTCGCGCGGGCCGAGATCGTGCGGGAGGGCGTCCGGCTCGCGCTGGTCGGCCCGCCGAACGCGGGCAAGTCGAGCCTGCTCAACACGCTCGCGCGCAGGGACGCGGCGATCGTGAGCGCGACGCCGGGCACGACGCGGGACGTCGTCGAGGTCGGGCTCGAGCTGGCGGGCTACAAGGTTGTTGTGGCCGACACGGCCGGCCTGCGGGGAGGTGGTCACTCTGGCGGCAACGAGGACGAGGTGCACGAGGTCGAGCGCGAGGGCGTCGTGCGTGCGGTCGGCAAGGCGAAGGAGGCCGATGTTGTTGTCGTCGTCGTGCCGGCCGTGACCGAGAACGCGGCCTGGCACGACGTGCTCGCCTCCAAGCTGCGGGAGTTGCGGGACAGCACCGACAACACGAAGAAGCACCGGCAGTTCGTGGTCGCCGTCAACAAGATCGACACAGTGACCAGTGACGAGCAACTCTCGTCCGCCATCACGACCATCGCGGCCGAGCTGGCCGTGCCCCGAGACGCCGTCTTCGCGGTCTCGTGCGCCACCGGCGAAGGCGTTCCCGCCCTGACCGCGCACCTGGCCGGCACGTTCGCCGGCCTCGCCGGCCTGTCGCCCAACACGGCGCCGGTCGGCGCGTCCGCGCGCGTGCGCGGGCTGCTCGTCGACGAGGTCGTGCCGGCGCTCGTGCGGTTTGCAGAGCACGCCGCCAAGGGCGACGTCGTGTTTGCGGCGGAGGAGGCCAGCACGGCCGCGGCCGCGCTCGGGCTGATCACGGGCAACACGACGTCGGTCGACGACGTTCTCGGCGTCGTGTTTTCCCGGTTCTGTGTCGGCAAGTGATGTGAGTGATGTAAGTGGATTAGTGTCAGTGGACTCGCGTACGTTGACACTGTTGACAGCCGCCAGCCGCACGTCAGCCGCGCCAAGCGAGCCGCACGGAGCCCCGCGCCAAGCCCGAATAGGGGCAGTTCAGGGGCGAAAAACACCGCAAAAGGGCAAAAGGGGCTAGCCTGGCAGCGCCACGTGCGCCGATCGTATGTGCCGCAATTTGTTTCCTGTTCTGTTCTGTTTCTGTTCGGGCCCCCTTTTGCCTTATATTGGTCCTTGCTGTCTCTGTTCGCGCCCGTGTCATATCTCACATCCCGCGTCTCCTGTCCCCGGAACCTCCTGGACCTCCTGGGAACCTCCTGGATTGCCAGCGCATCGCGAGTCCCGCGTCCGTTTCACGTCCGTCAAAGGCCGCCAGCATCAGCAGCCATGCCGGTGCTCGGCTACAACACCGGCTCGGCCGAGGACACGCTCGACGCCCTCGCCGACCTCCACGACCCGCCTGCTTCTTCTCCTTCTTCCACTGCTTCGTCCGCTCACTCCTTCTACTCCTCCTCCTCCTCCCACTACTCGTCCCACTACTCCTCCTCGTCCGTCCCCTGGAGCGCCTACTCCCGCTACGATGTCATGTGTCTCTTCCTCTACCGCAAGCTCGTCGCAAAGAAGTGGATCGACCCAGACGACCCGCAGCCCTCCGTCGCCCTCCGCATCGCCCGTCCCACCACCGGCACAGACCTCGACGTCCTCCACAGCGACGACCTTCCCGACTACCACGCCTTCCCACCCGTCGCCACATCCGCCTCCACCCCCGACCCCTTCACCGCCGGGGCCGCGTCTCTCGCTGCCAACGTCGCCCTCCGCCTCTCCCACGCCCTCGTCAAAGTCCTCGTCGCCGCCCTGCCGCCGGCCGCAACCGACGTCGAGCTCGCCAAGGGCTCCCGCGTCCAGGTCCTCGGCTCCCTCGCCGACCTCGTCCACGCCCGCAAGTTCCACTCCGCCGCGTTCGTCCGCGCCGACAGCTGCGTCGTGATCTGGGCCGACACCGTCAAGGACGCGCTCAACCACGCCCTCGCCCTCGACGCCGCCATCGTCTCCCTCATCTGGGAGACCTCCGTCATCGACCCTCCTTCGTCCACTTCATTACCTTCACTACCTTCACCGAATACCCTCAAAAAGGCAGACCCCGATGCGGAAGTCTTTGCAAATACTCTCCCCGCCTCCGCCGACCTCGAAAAGGCTGCTCCTCCTACAGACACCCGCCAACCGGTCCTTCTCCACGCCGTCCTCGTCGCCGTCGCCGTCCTCGTCATGACCGCCCTCCTCGGCACATTCTGCCGCGCCGCCGCGCTCGAGATCAAGACGGACTCAAACTACCTCCGCCTCCTCTACCTCCTCTACTTCCCGCCTTTCATCCTCCTCGCCTCCTTCTTCTGCCTCACCGTCACGACCACCGTCTTCCAGCTCCTCGGCCCCGTCGCCCACCTCAGCACAAACTCGGCGACCTACTCCGCCACCCCGCCCCGCCGCCGGCTCGACCCCGCCATCGCCCCCCTCCCCCACGTCACGATCCAGTGCCCTGTCTACAAGGAGTCCATCGCGGCCGTGCTCGACCCGACCATGCGCTCGCTCATCCGCGCCGTCGCAACCTACGAGCTCCAGGGCGGCACGGCAAACATCTTTGTCAACGACGACGGCATGCAGGCCGTCCCGGCCGCGCTCGCGGCCGAGCGCCGCAACTACTATGCCGACCACAAGATCGGCTGGGTCGCCCGGCCGAACCACGCCCCCGAAAACGGCGGCTTCGTCCGCCGCGGCAGGTTCAAGAAGGCCAGCAACATGAACTACTGCCTCAACGTGGCTGCCAGGGTAGAGCAGTTTCTCGAGAAAGCCCACGCCGCCGACGGACCCCAGGAAAAGCCCTGGACCGCCGACGCCGAGGCCGCCGCCTACCAGTCCGCGCTCAACCAGGTCCGCGCGGGCGACCCGACATGCTGGCTCGGCGGCGACGTCCGTGTCGGCGACGTCATCCTGCTCGTCGACTCCGACACTCGCGTTCCCGCCGACTGCCTGCTCGACGCGGCCTCGGAGCTCGCGCACTCGCCCGACGTCGCCATCCTCCAGCACTCGTCCGACGTGATCATGGTCGTCAACAACTACTGGGAGCGCATGATGGCCTGGTTCACGCGGTTCGTCTACTTTGCCGTGCGCTACGCGGCCGCGTCGGGCGACACGGCCGCCTTCTTTGGCCACAACGCGTTCCTGCGCTGGCACGCCCTCCAGGAGGTCGCCGTCAGCGACGCCGACGGCACGAAATACTGGTCGGAGGACCACGTGTCCGAGGACTTTGAGCTCGCGCTCCGGCTCCAGTGCGCCGGCTACGCGGTCAGGTTCGCGTCCTACCACGGCGACGGGTTCAAGGAAGGCGTCTCGCTGACCGTGTCCGACGAGCTGGCCCGGTGGCAAAAGTACGCCTACGGTGCGAGCGAGCTCCTGTTCGCGCCCGTTTCGGAGTGGTACAAGGGCACGATCCTCCGGCCGCTCTTTCTGAGGTTCCTGTTTGCCCGGCGCATTCCCGGCCACGTCAAGTTCTCCGTGTTTGCCTACGTCGGCTCGTACTTTGCCATCGCGGCCGCGCTCGTGCTCGCATTCGTCAACCTGTTTGTTGTCGGCTGGCTGCAGTCGGAACTCGACCACGTCTACGTGAACTCGTTCAAGACGTTCCTGTCCTGCATCGTCGTCTTCTACGCCGCCGCGCCCGTCGCCCACGCCGTAGCGCGCTATCGAGCCGACCGCGCGAGCCTCTTGCGCACGGCCCGCGACAACCTCGCCTGGGGCGGCCTGCTCGCCGTCTTCCTCGGCGGCCTCGCCTGGCCGGTCTCGGCCGCATGCTTGTTCCACCTCGCCGGCCGCGGCATGCACTGGTCCGCGACCGCGAAGGAGCTCGACCGGTCCAACTTCTTCCGCGAGGCGCCCCGCGTGCTGCGCCAGTTCCGGGCAATGTATGTCGCGATGGCGGCGCTCGCGGCCGGCATGCTCGTGCTCGCGTACGCCGTGCCCTGGCAGTTCCGCATCACCGGCGCGTACGCGCACCTGCCGCTCGCGTGGGCCGTCGCGTGCCACGTCCTCGCGCCCGTCGTGCTCAACCCGCAGCTCATGACGTTTTCGTTCTGAGCTCCCTTCTGGGGGACTCGTCTGAGGCTTCACCGTTGTCGCTATTGCTACTATTGTTTGAAATAGATTGTTTGTGTTATTTTTCGGGGGACTTTGCTTTGGGTACGGTGTGAGGCTGTAGACTAGTTAAAATAGACCATGGTCCGGATTGGATCTCAACTTGCATCGTCTGAAGGCTCTTCGCTTGCCGCGTCCTCTTCATGTGCGAACCGTCCCTTTGTCTTTTCTGTTTGAATCCTTCAGATATTAGAGCGAGTTTGCATGTGCAACAACTTCTTTCAACCTATTTCGCATATTCAACATTTTTTTTTTCGATCTGCTTAATACAATAGACAAGTGCTAGCGGACTAGGGTATATCCTGACATAGAGCGCTATGAAATACCAGTTCAATGACGATATGTCGGATTGCTAGCGACATCCTACAGGAAGGACTAGCTGAGGCGGTTCTCGCCCTGCAGATGTGGCAGGCTTGTGAGTGCGCTGCGGCCTTCATTGTCGACACCGTGTCACACGAATACGTATTGCATCGCACATCCATTTGTTCAAATGGCCCGACCCCCCGTTTCTGCGCAGTGATGGCCATTCTTGAATTCCCAGATTGTCTCAACTCACCCCCACAAGACCGACCGGTCGGTTTCGGCCGCCGTACTAATCCCTTTCTCCGCCAGTTCTGCCAAAACGCCTGTGTCCACGAACGGGCAGCCTTCGACCACGAGCGTGCGCAGATGCGGCACGCAGCCACTTGCTATCAGCTCGCGCACACCTTCGGTCGTCACTGTCGTGTACGCCACGTCCAGGTACTCGAGCTCGTGCAGGCTTTCACCGATCACTTGCAAGCACCTGTCACAGGCAAAAGAGATCACGGCATCATATCCGCGGCAGCTGATATCAAGCACCCGTAGCCGGGGACACAGAGATGCGATCTGCATGATCAGTGGCGCTTCGTCATTTTCCCATTCGTGCGCATAGTATAGATTCTCACAATCAGCCAAACACAAGCGCGTGAGATTTTCCGCCGAGCATTGCAGGAGGATTTGCAAAACCCAGTGGTTCGACATGCGCGCGCCTACGTCAGACAAATCCAGACTCTCGAGCCCACTGTAGCTGTCAATTCTGTTATCGGCCGACCGATGGTAAACGTCCCCATACTTTGTAGCTTCCTTGGTGCACCATTGCTTGTTTTCAGTATCAGACAACGGCCGGGGCCAGTCTTTGCTAAACAGAGTCGCCCTTCGCAGGACTAATATTTTGCAAGACTCGGGCAATTTCGGGAACAAGACTGGGTAGACTGCGGTACTTTCGGTGAAGTCATATTTGCGAAGTCCGTATCGTCGATGCAGGTCTATGGACTCTTCATTAAGATTCACCAGGCAGACACCACGGCAGCTTAACACATCCAGCACTGGCATCCAGCAGACCAATCCATGCAAAAGCACGTGATACATTTCGGCTTCATATTTCTCACTCGCGGACACGGGGCCAATCCAGAACTCCCTCAACTTTGGCAACATCTCCGCAGATCGGAGAGATATTTGCGGTGAGTCCGGAGCTGGGTCAAGCAGCTTTGACCATAGGAACCCTTCGTGCTCTGGAGTCCATTCTTCAAGACGGTGGAACTTGTCATGATAGCATTTCAAAACCGTCAGTTTGCCGAACCACAGCTTGCTCAATTTTCGGCCTTGAAACTCGTAAAATTTATCGAGCGCTGCAAGTGGCATACTGAGCTCCTCAAGTATATGAAATGGTATGATCTTCGGAGTAAAGCCCCACAAAACATAATGTCGAGTCAAGTCGTTCAGCAGAATTTCAAAACCTTCGCCGATCTGAAGCCGACGGAGATTCTGGTCTAAACCTGTCGCCTTGCTCAACCAAAACTGTTCTTGTTCATCGATCTCTGCCATTGCTCTTGAAGCTTTCAACATCCAGCGTCTTCTATCTTTACGGCGTAGTCTACATCCAAAACTCTGAATCAGCTGGCACAGCAGAAGTGCCCTGACCATGCTCAAATACAAGGTTCGATAGCTGCTATTGCCGTCGGTCGTGGGCAGCAAGATCGATTCCACCCCGCCCTCAGACCGCTTGATGCATTCGACAAGTAGCCTCGGTGTCAACCGGTCTGGATCGAATTCTCGGAAATCAAAATTTGTCCACGCCCTGCTGGTTTGCACGTGCATCCACACTAGCGTGTACCATTCTCGCGACACGAGCTTGAGTTCCAGCAAGGCGGGGTACGGAATCTCGCTCACAATCATTTCAAATATTTCAATTGGCAGTCTCTGTGCTGCGTTTCTGGACACTGGCTGTGGCGTCATCGGCGTCGCAGCAGCAGCAGCATTGCCATTAGTGCGTGGCGTCATATTTCCAGACGGCTGCTGAGCAAGATCCTGCTCTCTGAAAATGCAGCAATCATCCTCTTTGCGCGGCCACAGCATCAAGGACTGGTCGCGTTCTTTGTTCTCGGTGCTGCGCACCCATCTTGCATATGCACTTGTCACCATCTCATCCTTAGTAATTACACTTGCACCTACCTGTTCTCTGCCCATATGTTGTCGTGGAACGAGGTATAAGATTCCATTCTCGAGACTGCAGATTTTTGCCAGTGCCACGGCTTTTAAGTAAATACTTAGACAAGTGTGATTGTATGTACTCTTTTTTATACTTCGGGACTAAATACCCTAACCTGATGGCAAAAAGTTTCGATGGCTTAATATAATAAGGCAGTGATATCTTCATCAGGATTGTGGGAAAGCAGCAGACGTAAAGAAGTATGGGTTCCGCCATAAAAATAACTATGCTAATGTTTTTATTAAAGTAGTATTTAGCGCAATGGAGTTTAGTTATGCCGATCATGGAGTTATAGCCAGCACTGATTAGGGGAGCGATGCAGAATTACATTTATGAGATGGAATATCACAACATATTGAAACGGTCAGCGAGCTGTAAGATAAGTGGCATGCAAAATACCTTGTCATGACTGGGGACAAGGACTTGACATGAAAATGAGTGACATCCCAGAAAAAAACACTTAAGCTTCCAGTGATAGCCAACCATGAGCTGTCAAGCAGTATTGATTAAACTCTCTTGCGATTCACCCTGATTGCGTTTTGCCTATGCCGTCCCCTGGCAGTTCCGCATCACCAGTGTATGCGCGCACCTGCCGCTCGCATGGGCCGTCGCGTGCCACGTCCTCGCCCGTCCAATGGCCATCTTGTCATCTAGTTACTTCTTTGTAATCAATTTAAATACATCATGGTCTTTTTTTTTGTTTAATATAATCTTGGACAAAGCAATGCATCATTCAGCAAAAAAGGAGAGTTTGCTCAAGTTTTGAAGGCTCCGTAGACCTCGTCGCAGCATTGACATTCCATGTAAGTTATGGGATCGTCGAGCATCGTTTTGTGGCATCTTCAACAACTCCTTTCAACCAATTTCACATATTTCAACATTTCTTTTGACCTGCTTAATACAATAGACAACTGCTAGCAGACCAAGGGTATATCCTGACATATAGGACCGGCAGTTCAATGGCGATATATCGGATAGCTAGCGGCATCTGACAGGAATAACTAGCTGAGTGCGGTTTGGTCACCCTGCTGCTGTGCATGCATGTGATGCGGTGCGACATTCGTTGTCTGCACCGTGTCGCGAGAATATGTATTGCATCGCACATCCATTTGTTCAGACGGCCCGACAATATCCTTCGTTTTTTGCGCAGTTGAATTCCTAGATTGTTACAACTCACCCCCACAAGACCGACCGGTCGGTTTCGGCCGCCGTGCTAATCTCTTTCTCCGCCAGTTCTCCCAAAACGACTTCGTCCACAAGCGGGCAGCCTTCGACCACGAGCGTGCGCAGATGCGGCACACCCCCGCTTGCTACCAGCTTGCGCACGCCCTTTGTCGTCACTTTCGTGTGCCCCACGTCCAGGTACTCGAGTTCATGCAGGCCTTCACTGATCACTTGCAAGCACGTGTCACAGGCATAAGAGTTCACGCTCTCATATCCGCGGCAGCTGACATCAAGCACACGCAGCCGGGGACACAAAGATACGATCTGCACGATCAGTGGCGCTTCATTATTTTCCGATTCGTCCGCATAGTATAGGTTCTCACAATCAGCCAAACACAACCGCGTGAGATTTTCCGCCGAGCATTGAAGGAGGATTTGCAAAACCCAGTGGTTCGACATGCGCGCGCCTACATCGGACAAATCCAGACTCTCGAGCCCACTGTAGCTTTCAATTATGTTATCGGGCGGCCGATGGTAAACGTCCCCATACTTGGTAGCTTCCTTAGTGCACCATTGCTTATTTTCATGCTCAGAAGACGGCCGGGGCTGATCCTTGCAAAACAGGGCCGCCTTCCTCAGGATTAATACTTTGCAGGACTCGGGCAATTTCGGGATCAAGTGTGCGGTGCTTTCGGTGAAGTCATATTTGCGAAGGTCGTAGCATTGATGCAGGTTTATGGACGCTTGACCAGTAGTCACCAAACGGACACCACGGCAGCTTAGCACATCCAGCATTGGCATCCAGCAAACCATTCCATGCCAAAGCAGGTAATACATTTCGGCTTCATATTTCTCACTCGTTGACACAGGGCCAATCCAGAACTCCCTCATACTTGGCAACATCTCTGAAGATCCAAGAGATATAGGTGGCGGCGTATCCGAATCTGGCTCATACGTCACAGATTGCAGCCACTCATAGAAGTCTGGAGTCCATTCTTCAAAACGGTAGAACTTGTCATGGTAGCACTTCAAAACCGTCAGTTCGCCAAACCACAGCCGGCCCAGGTTTTGGCCTTGAAACTCAAAAAATTTATAGAGTGCTGCGAGTGGCATACTGAGCTCCTCCAGTATATGAAAAGTCATGATCTCCGGAGTAAGGAGCGTCTGAACAGGATGCTGAATCAAGTCGTTCAGCAGAACTTCAAAACCCTCGCCGATCTGAAGCCGACGGAGATGCTGGTCTAGACCTGCCGCCTTGCGCAACCAAAACTGTTCCTGTTCATCGATCTCCGCTATTGCTCTCGGAGCATCCCACATCCGGCGCATTCCAAGTTCAAAGCTTGGAATCATCCGGAACAGCAGAAGCGCCCTGACCATGCTCAAATACAACCTTCGATCGCTCTTATTGGCGTCGGCAGTCGGCAGCAAGACCGATTCCACCTCGCCCTCAGACCGCTTGATGCATTCGACAAGTAGCCTCGGCGTCAACCGGTCTGGATCGAATGATCGAAAATCGAAATTTCTCCACGCCCTGCTGGTTTGCACGTACATCCACACAAGCGTGTACCATTCTCGCGACACGAGCTTGAGTTCCAGCAAATCGGGGTATGGAATCTCGTTTGCAATCATTTCAAATATTTCAATTGGCAGTCTCGGCGCCGCAGCGGTCGCGGACTGTGGCAGTAGAGCCCTCGTCGTTGCAGCAGGCGACGTAGCATTCGCGGTGGCATTGCCATGACTGCGAAATATCACCCTTTCAGATAGATGCTGAACAAGATCTCTCTCCCTGAATATGCAGCTGTCGTTATCGCCGCGTGGCCACAGCAACAATGACTCATCGTGTTCCGTATTCCCGTTTCTGCTCACCCATTGTGCATACCGGCTTGTACAGTAAATTCGCGTCGTTAGTAATTATTCTTCCTCCAAAAACAGCAAATTGTACCTACCACCTCTCGTCCCGTACTTCATTGTAGAACGAGGTAAATAGTTGCATTTTCGAGACCGAAGATTTTCGCCAGTGCCACGGGTTTTGAGTAAATATTTAGACAAGTAAATGTGATTGTGTCCTGTTTTATACTACGCCAATAGAACCCCTAACCTGACGGCATAAAGTTTCGATGGCTTGACATATGAAGTTGAAGTCTGTGATATCTTCATCGGGCTTGCGGGAAAGCGGCAGACTTAGAGAAGGACGGCCTCCGCCATCAGGATTCTTATGAGAGAAGGACGGCCTCCTCCATCAGGATTCTTATGCTAATATTTTGGTAATAATAGTATTATGTAATGCAATGGAATTTAATTATGCGGATCTTGGAGTTATAAGCATTGATCAGGGGGCGATGCAGAATTAAGTTTATAAGACGGAACTTCGCACATATTGGAACGGTGCTCTGCGAGCTATAACTGATAGGGCCAACAGTCAAAATGAACGACATGCAAAATAACTCTGCAAAATATTGAAAGTCTTCATGACTGGGGACATGAATTGACACGAAAGTGAGTGATACCCCAGCAAAATACTTTGAGCATTTTGTGACAGGAAATTATGAGCTGTCAAGCAATATTGATTAAACTTTCTTGCGGTTCACCCTGACTCCCAGTACTTCAAGATACTAACAGCCATCATTGTCCCAAGAATATGCATCATGCAAACTGCTGAAACTCATTCCATCGGAAACCAGTTTTGTGTTTTTTGGATCAACCAGGCGCTGCGCACTGTGTGCTGCTTGTGCGCAATTGAAATTTGGCTCAGGGCTGTCACTTCTTTTCCAGTTATCCACGCGCACGCCCATTAACAGGAAAAAAGCCAAGGCTAAACCGGTAGGGTAGCATTCTGAGTGAGTACTGTCTGACGTGAGCCTTGCTGTATATGTAGTCGATCGAAGTTCTTATAGAGATTGGCCACAGCGCCTCCTTCACCTGCTATCCAGGGGGTCGCGTACATGCGGATACGACGGCGGTGCAAGGACTTTGCTCGGCATCCTGCCCCAGTGCTCCGGATTTGCCGTCAGGTCGCGTCCTACCCCTCCGACGGTTTCAAGGAACCCGTACGGCGCGAGCGAGTTTGCCCGTCGATTATGCACAGAGGCACGATCCACCGGCTCCCGTTTCTCTTCTTGCCTACGATCGCGACCGCGCTCGTGTTTGCTAAGTCCAAGCTGCCATCCATCTTTCATGTCCACGTAAACTCGTTCAAGGCTTTCCTGTTTTGTGTAGTCATCTTCTAGGCGGCCGCGCCGTCGTCCCATGCCCCGTCGCGCTACCGGGCCCGGCCCTCGACGAGCCCGCCGGCGACGACCTCGTCTGGATGGCCCGGTTGTCGGCCTTCCTAGCATGACCTGTCTCAGTCACTTGCTCTTGCCAGCATGCCAGCCGCGCCATACAATCAACCGTCGACCGAGAAGGACCTCGACCGGTCGAAGTCCGGGTTTCGCGGGATGTACGCCACGACGGCGACGCTTGCTCGCAACATCGAGTCGTGGCAGTTCTCAGCGCGTATCCCCCGACTTTGCGCCCGTCATTCTCAGTTGGCAGTGGAAACTGCTTCTGCTTTGAGCGTGTTTTGAAGCTCGTCTGATGCTTTCATCTGAGCAATCATCGATTTTTCTCAACTATGGTACGTAAGCCATGCTTGAATTAGATTGTTGGGCTAGCTTTGTTGTTTCATGGCCGAGTGGAAATCTCATCGGATCTTGTCCAATCGGCTCGCTGCTGAGTGCACTTTATTCGGGCGAGCAGTGTGGGGAACATCGTGCGCACTACCATACGCGAGCGTGCGGCTCGTGTGGAGAATATGCAACTGTAATCGGATTCACGTGCCACAATCACCGCCTCGGCTCCCAACAAGCGTCCAAATCCGACGCGGCAAGCAGCACACCAGTTTGCGACACCAGTTTGCGCGGAGGATTGTCCGGCCGACTTTCGCTGCTGTCGACCGCACGAACAAGTCGACTTTCGCAGACTAATATGTAAGGAGCTGACTATTCTTAGCGTAATAATCCCCTTGGCGGGATGGATGTACTCGCCCTCGTTCCCCAATCTCTCCTCTCCATGAACTGTCTCGTGCGTTCTCGGCTTGTCGGGTCGGCGCGATCGGCCCCATTGGAGGGAGGAGATGACTGTACGCTGCTTGATTCTATTGAGTGGTAGATATGTGGATATCCTTGTTCATGATGGTCATCATAAGTTATAGGCTTGGTCCAATGCTTTCTGACAATGCTTTCTGATTCACCTGTTCCTTGTTTTCTGACTCTCTGGCTGCAAATTATCCTCATATAATACGGCACACCCAAGGGAGCGACCATGCTGACGTTATACGAAAAGCCACACGTTGACACCGACTCGACCGGCTCGGTCGAAGACCGTGCCGAGCGCACGCTCTCGCTCGATCAGCTCGAGAAGCTCGAGTCCGAGACCGGTGTTGCCGCCGGCCTCATCCTCGGCGACGAGGCGGTCGAGGGAGGCAATGCGCCTTCGGCGGTGCTCCACGCGCTGGATTGGGACGGCCCCGACGATCCTGACGACCCCCACAACTGGCCGCTGGCGAAGAAGATGTTTCTGCTCAACACGGTCGGTCTGCTATGTCTCACCGTGTGAGTTCTGTCCTCAAGTCACGGTGGTTGCGGGAGTGCAATGCCCACATGCTAACGCAAGTCACGCCCAGCACGTTCGGCACGTCCGCCATCGTCGGCGGCGTGTTCGAGATCATGCACAAGTACCACGTCGGCTCGGTCGCCGTCTTCCTGACCGTTTCCGTCTACCTTCTCGGGCTCGCGCTTGGCCCGACGCTCGGCGCGCCCTTGTCCGAGGTCGTCGGCCGCCGTATAGTATACATGATCACCCTGCCGCTCGCGATGTGCTTCGCTGCCGGCTCCGCCGTCGCGCCGACGTTTGCCGGCCACCTAGTCTGCCGATTCTTCTGCGGCCTCACTGGCTCGCCTGTGCTCGCCGTCGCGGCCGGCACGATCGCCGACACATTCGCTCATCGGCATTCGGGCATCGCGATGGCGTTCTTCTGCGCGACTGGCCCGTTCCTCGGGC
The DNA here is from genome assembly GCA_030556275.1 of Lipomyces sp. NRRL Y-27488. Taxonomy (NCBI): domain Eukaryota; kingdom Fungi; phylum Ascomycota; class Lipomycetes; order Lipomycetales; family Lipomycetaceae; genus Lipomyces; species Lipomyces sp. NRRL Y-27488. The sequence goes on along the minus strand of JAKTPS010000039.1, from coordinate 66,717 downwards.
CGGTCCTCGGGCCGGTCGCGGGCGGGTACATCGCGAAAGCGAAGAACTGGCAGTGGACAATATGGTTGTATCTGATGATTGCCGGCGCGGTGCTCGTACCCGTCTTCTTCATCAAGGAGTCCTATAAGCCCGTGATCCTTAAGCGGCGCGCCGCTGCGCGGGGCCTGCCCCTTCCACCGCCCCTGCCGCTCGGTGCCGCGCTCAAGCTGGTCGGCAAGATCACGCTCGTGCGGCCGGTGCGGATGCTGGTCCTAGACCCGATCGTCGCGTCGCTGTCGATGTACTCCGCATTCGTCTTCGCAGTCCTCTTGGGCTTCTTCGAGGCGATCCCGTACATCTTCGTCACAGTCTACGGCTTCACCCCCACCGAGGCCGACCTAGTCTTCATCAGTATCGGCGCCGGCATCGTCCTTTCTGTTGTGGTCTCGTACCTGATCGAGGTTACCTGGTATTTTCCCGCCGTGGACGCGATGCTCGCGCGCGGTGGTAACGGCCAGCCGCCTGCCGAGACTAGGCTCTACTGCGCGTACTTTGGCGCGTTTTTGCTTCCTATCTCGCTTTTCTGGCTCGGCTGGTCCGCGCGCGAGGGCGTGCCGTGGATCGTGCCCGCGCTCGCCGGCGTCCCGTTTGGGGCCTCGCTCATGCTCTTGTTTGTACGTACCCCCTTCTTCTGGTATTGTCATTGGCGGGCTCGGCTGACCTACTGTAGTTCTCGATCGCGTCCTACCTCGTCGACTGCTACGGCTACCTTCTCGGTGCATCCGCGCTGGCCGCTAATAACCTCGCACGCTATACCGTCGCGTCCGCATTTCCCCTCTTCACGGGAAAAAGTACGACCTCGTTCCCCCTGCCCCGATGCTTTTTGGTGAGTCCGATCTGACAATGGCCAATGTAGTGTATGAGCACCTCGGCGTTGACTGGGCGAGCTCACTCCTGGGCTTCATCGGGCTCGCACTACTGCCGCTACCGTTCCTCATGCGCCGGTATGGCCCCGCCCTCCGGCGCCGCGGCCTGCGCAAGTTCGGCGGCGACTAAGCGGCGTAGACCGCGCGGCAGTATGACGAGCGCAGTATGCAAGCGGCAACATATAGTGTATGTGTATTTGCGTGGTGTGTGGGGACCATAAAGATGCCCCGTCGATATCTATCGGAAGAGCGGTTTTCAAAATCTATTTTTGCTTAGTCTTTCCCGGAATTAGGTGGCATCGACCTCGGAAATCCATCGTCGCAAACAAGGCTCCCGCCGTTGTGTATTGGAATCTAGTTGGTTCTGTGGAATTAATACAAATATATCATGGTGGTTTTGCAATCATGGCCATCGTGGACAAAGCAATGGAATCAGTCAGACAATTTAGTAAAAGTTGTTGAAATTTTGACCTCTTGGCAGCTTTAACCTCCTCTTTTACTTCACATCATTTTGCTTTGTGGCATGTCCAACCACTTTCAGCTAATTTGCAACATTTATTACAATAGAAAACAGCTAGCAGACTTGAGTGTATACTTTCATATCCCCTGTCGCAAATTCCTAGATTATCCCAACTCATCCCCATAGGAGCGACGGGTCGCCCTCGGCTGATATGCCAATCCCTCGCTCCGTCAATTCTGCAAGAACATCGTCGTCCACGTCAGCACACCCATCGGCCACGAGCGTGCGCAGATGCGGCACGCCACCAGTTTCCAGCAGTGTGCGCACGCCCGCGGCCGTCACTAACGTGTATGCTACATCCAAGTACTCGAGCTCATTCAGGCCTTCCCCGACCACTTGCAAGGACAAGTCACAGGCCCTCGACTTTGCGCTGGCAAACTCGCGGGAGCTGACATCCAGCACACGCAGCCTTGGACACAAAGAGACGATCTGCACCATCAGTGGCGCGAGATCATCGAACTTCCGTCCGTAGTGTAGGTGCGGACAATCGGCCAAGCCCAGCCGTGTCAGATTTTCCGCCGAGCAATGCGAGAGTATCTCCAAGAGCCAACTGTTGGATAGGCGCCGTCCTAAACCGGAGATGTCCAGACTCTCAAGCCCGCTGTAATAGACGCATCCTCCATTCGGTAACCTTGTGCAAACCTTCCCATATTTAGGAACGTTTTGTGTGAGCATTTCCATCTTTTGCCACTGAGAAGATATACGGGAGGCAGTGTCCGTTATCAGGATAGCTTTCCGCATGATTAATACTTTGCAAGATTGGCTCACCATTGGTAGCATGAATGCGGTACTTTCGGAGAAGTCAAACTTGCGAAGGTTGTAGTGCCGCTGCAGTTTAATGGGCTCTTGACCATTATTGAACATTGACACGCCTCGGCAGCTGAGCACATTCAGCTTTGGCATCCAAGAGAGCATTCCAATCAGAAGCGTTTGAAACATTTTGGCCTCATATTTCTCGCATGTTGGCTCCCCGCCAATCCAAAACTCCGTCATATTTGGAAACGCCACTTCAGACTGCATGGTTGGTAATGGCCTCGGAGTCGCAATTTGATTACACAGCTCAGTAGTCACTAGCTCTCGGGATTCGGGACTCCATTCGTCGAAACAGTAGAACTTGTCATGATAGCATTTCAAAACCTTCAAGTTTCCTAGCCACGGTCTGGACAGATCTCGGCGTAGAAACTTGAACAACTTGTAAAGTGTTGCAAGTGAGATACTGAGCTCCTCAAGCCTATGAAATGATGTGATTGTTGGAGTAGGACGGTAAATCAGCTCGCTCAACAGAACACCAAAACCGGCACCTATCTGAAGCCGAGAGAGATTTTGGTCTAGGCCGGCTGCCTTGCGAAACCAGAACTGTTCATGTTCGTCGATCTTCATCTTTCCTCTTGGTATAGTTTGGATTCCGCGTGACCCAAGTGAAGAATTAAAGCCAGGAATCAGCCGGCACAACAGAAATGCCCTGAGGGTGCTCAAATTCAAGCATTGACAGCTGCTGCTGGTCTCGATCGTCGGCAGCAAGATCGATTCCACCTTGCCCTCGGACCGCTCAATGCACTCGACAAGAAGCCTTAATGTCAACCGGTCTGGGTCGAATGATCGAAAATCGAAATTTCTCCACGCCCTGCTGGTTTGCACGTACGTCCACACAAGCGCGTACCATTCTCGCGACACGAGCTTGAGTTCCAGCAAGGCGGGGAACGGAATCTCACTCACAATCATTTCAAATATATCCAGTGGCAGTTTCTGCGCTGCATCAGTCGCGGATAGTGGTTGTAGAGCCATCGGCGACTCAGCAGCAGCAGGTGGCGTTTCATTCGCCTCGGCATTGCCATGATGACGAGTCCTTCCAGATTGAGGCTGAACAAGATCTCTCTCCCTGAATATGCAGCTGTCGTTATCGTCGCGTGGCCATAGCAACAATGAATCGTCGTGTTCCGCAATCTCGTTTTTGCTTACCCATCGTGCATAGTCGCTTGGGCTACATGGTTAGTCATTTAGCGCCCGCCAGGAATAGGAAATTGCACCTACGAGTTTGTCTGCATCGACTCGTTTAACTCGTCAAAAGTCTCGATTCTCCATCGGTCGGGCATTTCGGCAGAGCCACAATTTTGGGTAGATTTCGAGTAAAGACCAGACGGTGTGTAAATGTGATCGTGTCTTGTAGTATCATATCATATGATACTGTAAAGTGTACACATAATTAGGGGGACGATACAAAATTAAGTTTTCGCAAGATCAAGAGCATATAGAAACAGTGCTCAACGAGAACACTAGCAAAAGAAAGTTGACACTACGTAATGACATACACACTTCTTTGGTTGATATTGCAAGTGGTCAAGACCTAGGACATGAATGGAGATCACAATGAGTAATGTCATAGGAAAAATATTAAGTTTTTTTGATTGCGAGCTATTAGCGGTCAGACAAAATTATTAAACGTTCTCCCTGATTGAGGTCATATCACCATCTGTATTTTGGTGCAAAATTGTCACAATGGCATTACTGTCATCAGCGGTCGCTATTGTCACAAAAATGGGCTTTCTATGCAGTTGAAGCTAATTCATTCTCCCTTCCGTTCTGATGCCTGCTAGCTCGTATCGCTTCCTATTTGGTGCTGAAATCATACTCCCTTTACTTTTATCCACGCACAGGCCCGTTAGCACGCACCAGGATGAAAAGAGCAATTCTCAGCGCTAGTGAGATCACTGCCAGCGTTATGAGTCATTAAAAAAGTGTCCTCTTGAGCATCAATGTATTGGGTGCAGGTTAACCTGTACGGCCGCCGTGGTTGGCAAGTTCTCCAGGATGGTCCGAGCACCATGTGTCCGAGGACCCTGCGCCGGATACGCAGTAAGGTTTGCCTTGTCATGGCGACCTTTTCAAAAAAGGTGTGTCCCGGACTGTGTGAGATGAGCTGGCCTTGTGGCATACGGCGCGAGCGAGCACCTGTTCAAGTCCGTCTCGGATCGCTCGTTCTCCGGGTCCTCTTCGCCTGGCACATCCCTCACACTTCATGGTCACCGTATTTGCTAAGTCCGCTCGGCAAGTTGCCATCCGCGAATGTCTATGCAGACTTGTTCTACAGTTCCTGCGTTTGTCTGCCACGCCGAGTCGTCGACGGCGTCGGGACAAACGCAGCCAGACTGCTGACGGCGCAAGAGAACCTCGTCTGGGGCCTGCTCGCCGTCGTTTTTGTAACCTGACCCCGCCTTATAGTCGCGACATACCCACTGGTCCGCGACCGCGAAGCTCGACCGGTCAAATTACTACCCAGAGTTTTTCTGTCGAGTTCCGGACGACTCTCACTCGCCTACGCTGAGCCGTGGCCTGCATGTTGGTGTGGTCCGTCCGGTGTGTTTCATTCTTTTACCCCGCCGGTCATGACGTTTTCATTTTCATGGGCTGTCACGGGCCGTCGACTTTATTGTCCTTTGAGCTCTTGCTGTTTTTTTACTTTTGTTTACTTACTTGTTTATTTTTTTTTTTTGGCTATTTTGTTTTGAGCGTAGATGTATAATTGGTTGAGCTTCGGAATCTTTTCGCCTGTTGCTCATCATTCTTACATCGCAATCAATTTGGGCGACATGCAATTAGACCTGTCTGTGGAGTCGACAGTCTGGCCTACTGACATGTTGGGCAGGGCATGCGCCCTTTTTGTTTATAGGCGGTTGGCGGTTGACAGTGTTCAGGAGCCTCGGAACAGGGGATTATTCAACAATCCGTTTGTCCGCCGAAGTGCTCACACATGACCACAGCTCAACAACGTTTTTTATTCTCGCTCAGGACTATTTTACAAACGCGCTTCTATGGAATATATTGCTAATACCTCTCGTACTCGTAACCCATGACGTAACTGGCGTCAAAGGCAATCTCACCCGTGCATACACCACAGCTGCATGACACCATGCTTGCCTCGGCTCCGCAGATGCCGTCGTCATACTAAACAAAGTATTCCACAACCACCGCGGCGAATTATATCATTATTGGGCTTAGATTCAGAAGATAAGTTCGTTTTGTGATGTCGTCTTTTTCTTGTTGTCGTTTTTCTTACTTTGTCGGCGTGCAAGAACAGGCCGTAACTGGCAGATTAATAATCCCAGGGCCACTGATCACTCTTCCTGCCCGTCACGCTCCCGTCTCCGTCTACGACGACCTTTCGAATGATTCTATTGATATTATTCTTTTGTCGGCTTGTCGGCTGGGGCTTTGGGGCGATTACCGTTGGGGGATATTAATTGGACCCTAGCAAGATGCTGTTGACTGACTGATCTGGGCATCAGCGCTAATGTTGATAAGTTCTCGGTCTGATCCTGAATATCTTGAATGTTCATCCAGTGTTTTTCTGAATTGATCTTGCTTGCAATTTCTTGATATAATACCGTCACACAAGAATTCGGTCGACGATGCTCAAGTCGTGGCATCTACCCACGGACTCTTCTGGCTCGACCGACGACCGGGCCGAGCGCACGCTCACTCTTGACCAACTTGAGAAGCTCGAATCCGAAACCGACCTTGCGGCCGGCCTGGTCCTGAACGACGACGGCGACGCGGTTGTGTCGGTTGGCGCCGCCGAGGAAGGCAAGAAATCGATAGTGGCGGTCGGCCCGCTGGACTGGAATGGCGCAGATGATCCTGACGACCCGCACAACTGGCCGCTCGCAAAAAAGCTGTTTCTGCTCAATACCGTCGGCCTTCTGTGTCTTACAGTGTAAGTACGCCCCCGAGCGACTTCGTTGGTTGAAGTTCACTCTGATAACAAAGATACACCCAAGCACGTTCGGCACGTCCGCGATTGTCGGCGGTGCGTTCGAGATCATGGAAAAATACCATGTCGGCTCGGTAGCCGTCTTCCTGACCGTGACCGTCTATATTCTTGGGCTTGCGCTTGGCCCGACACTCGGCGCGCCCTTGTCGGAGCTCTTCGGCCGCCGACTTGTCTACATCTTAACTCTACCGGTCGCAATGTGCTTCGCCGCGGGCTCAGCTGTCGCGCCAAATTTCACCGGCCATCTCATCTGTCGGTTTCTGTGCGGGCTTACGGGCTCACCCGTACTCGCCGTCTCTGCGGGAACGATCGCCGACATCTTTGCGGCCAGGCACCAGGGCCTCGCACTCGCGTTCTTCTGCGCGACCGGCCCATTCCTTGGGCCGACACTCGGCCCTGTCGCCGGTGGGTACATCGCGGCTGCAAAGAACTGGCAGTGGACAATATGGCTGTATCTGATGCTCGCCGGCGCGGTACTTGTACCCGTGTTCTTCGTCAAGGAATCCTACAAGCCCGTGATTCTCAAGCGGCGCGCCGTCGCGCGCGGTCTGCCGTTGCCGCCTGCCGTGCCGCTCAGCGTTGCGCTCAAGATGGTCGGCAAGATTACGCTTGCACGGCCCATGCGGATGCTGGTCACAGACCCGATCGTCGCGTCCCTTTCTATCTACGCTGCGTTCGTCTTTGCCGTTCTACTCGGTTTCTTCGAGGCGATCCCGTATGTGTTCGTGTCTGTCTACGGCTTTACCCAGGCTGAGGCTGGCCTCATCTTCCTTGGCATTGGTGCCGGCATTGTCATCTCCGTCGGGATCTCGTACTTTATCGAGCGGACCTGGTACTTCCCCGTTGCCGACAAGTTGCTAGAAAGCGGCGGTGGCGAGGTGCCACCGGCCGAGATGCGACTCTACTGCGCGTTCGTAGGCGCGGTACTCCTCCCCGTATCGCTCTTCTGGCTCGGCTGGACCGCGCGCGCGGGCGTGCCGTGGATTGTTCCCGCACTCGCCGGTATTCCTTTCGGGTGCGCTCTCACGCTCTTGTTTGTATGCACCACCCGCCCCTCGCTGTAGTTGATCGGGCTGAGCTGACATTTGGGTGGTAGTTCTCAATAGCGTCGTACCTAGTCGACTGCTACGGCCACCTGCTCGGCGCGTCCGCGCTGGCCGCCAACAACCTCGCGCGCTACACCGTCGCGTCTGCGTTCCCGCTCTTCACCAGAATAAGTGCGTCTTCCATATCCTCCTTCTCCCAATTCTTTTCGACGAGTCCGAACTGACTAATAGTGCGACTCATTTAGTGTACGAACACCTCGGTGTCGGCTGGGCGAGCTCGCTCCTGGGCTTCATCGCGCTTGCGCTCCTGCCGCTCCCATTTGTGATGCACCGGTACGGACCTGCGCTGCGGCGGCGCGCTATGCGCAAATTCGGCGGCTGAGCGGCCAGGCTTTGGGTAGAATGCGCGCATAATCATCTTAATCGGAAAGGGCGGTGTCTTAAACTTCTGGTCTAGGCCCTTCCTGGAGCGCCTGGTGTGAAGCCTCGAATATCTGTGGTTGGTGAGCAGACCCGCCATCCGGTGAATGGTATAAGACTTTGTAAGAAGGCAGATGGCAGTCCAGAGTAATACTTTTTTAATGTGAATTGAATGCATGAGATAATTGAGGATGATTAAGAGTGGGACCATAAAGGATACATGAGACGCTACTTGGTTCAGCTTCAGCCGAGACAGGGGCGGGTAGACGAAAAAAATCTTATAACTCGGAAATGAGCTGTCAAGCAATGAGATGACTAAACCTTATGGCAACCCCTGATTTAGAACCGTTCTGGCATAAAATTCATACACCTGAATTAGCCATTTGAATCTACCATTTGAGATAGCGATATAAAAAATTAAGTGCCGTACTATATGCATTTTGTATGTATGGCGTATGGGGGTTGTATCCACATATTTCTTATGTGCTCTAAACTGCCTCCTGGCTCTGGTATGATATGATACTAGGCCCTAGGTTGGTGGCCACGAGGTTCCATCGGCTCCTGTACATACCCTGGATGGTCTTTAACGACTGAAGGGATATTAATTATTTGGTGGTGGCATTTAGAGACTACTATGATACGAACTTGAACATTAGTACGCATTTAATTACATGACATAGCATGAGTCATGGATCTTCACCAGTGTCTGCCCACTATCGCGCGACAGTTCATGCGTTATTTTCATTCTATAAGCCATAAACGTTGAAAATGGCATGCTTTATTTGCCACTTAATTTTGCATGATGTCAAGGACTGTAGAGATTGTCCCACATAGTTCAACGCTCGAGAAAGACTCAATCTTCGCGTTCTACATGGCAAACTTGCTTCGTTCTCGTCCCCTGCTTCAATAGCCGAAGGTAGAGAGGTAGACTCAATGGAGGTATTGTATTTGGAGGATAAGACAAAAATGATTATCTGGTTGGTATGATGGTATCATAACTATTGTCAATCGTTAAAACCAATTTATGATACCCGAAAAAGGAAAACTTCTATGGCAAATGGCTCTGGCGACCCATTTCTTTATCACTCAATCTCTCTAGTTCCATCCAACAAGAGTATCATTCTCTCTAGGAGCTGTATATACAAGGTCCAAACCCGACAGATTCCGCACTTGCAACCAACTCCTGTTGCATGCTGGACCAAAGCGGAAACCGGCGGTCATGGACAGCACAGGCGAGCGAGATTCAAAGAGTGCTCGTCCCGCGTGAGTTCCCGGGTGAATACCGCTCAGAGCAACTCATATCGCATTGGGGCTATGGGAGCCATATTTTGGCCGTCATGGACATCATCTTGGTAGCATGTGACTGCCGGCGACCGCTTGGACGTCTTAGAATTGCCATAGTCGTTCGGCCCCCCGAAATCATTTCAACGGAAGTGCCATCACGTCATCTCGTGTGTATATCTTCTTGGGGGGAATTGAAATCAGCAAACCTAATCGCGCAAGGGCGCTGCCACCACAGAAACGGACATTTGGACCGTAGCCTGGCTCGCTCGCATCGCAATGCCCCTAATATTCAAGGTAGAAGGTCTCTGATTCTACAGTATTCGTTTTTGCACTATCGGACAATAATGCATCACAGTACCTGGTACCTGGTAGAGAATGAGATGCCGACGGCCAGCGAAAAAATAATAGCCAACAAAAAGAGGAGCCCCTGACCCTGAGTCTCGATTGCGAACCGCCCGGAACGTCGATCCGTCTCATCCCTACCAGCGCCGCGACGCGCGATCGCCGCCATGCTGATCTGCAAAGTTTCGGGGCGTGATCTCTGAACGGACGGAGAGAACGTAGTATTTGTGCCTGGGGCCGCCTTCACCCGTATTCTTCGCTTCTGCAAACGACAATGGCTTCTCGACACGCTACTGTAAGTAAACCTGTTGATCCTGCGACCAGAGATGCAGAGGTCGATCGAATGCTTCGAATGTATGGCATTGTGGCTGGTAAGAAAATCTTGTTGCCGCCTTTGAATCAGCAATCTGATACGGCTAGAATAGCACTCAGAAATGGGAAAATGCCATCGAATGACCAAATCAACGTCGCATTGAGTTCGCTCCTGGATGCCAACTTATTCGACGCCGCGTCGTCTTACAATAAGCAACTATCGGACAGTGGGCACTCGGCTCTTGCAAGCTTTCGTAGGGTCGTCGAAAACGCGGAGGCAATGATACTTGCCAAGAACGAGGGAAATGTCCTCCAGGAGTTCATATGGCATACCGGTAAAGCTGCACGAAGCGGCGTGATCGATACGAGCCGACTTTCCGCGGACGAGGCCACTCTGAGCGATCAGCACTTCTTGTCCGGCCTCCAAGATCTCGGCGTATGAATCGTCACCAACGACGAGTTCCGCAAATTGAGTACGACTTGGCCCCCGTAAATCGAGGTGCAGAAGGCCACGAAAACTAATACTCGGTTTTTGTAGTGCGTGATGGAATTATTTTGCTGCGCGACATCATGAGCGACTTTGGAAGTCAAGTAGTTCTCTCCGGACACGATGTTAACGACAAAGTTCGTCCCGACGAGGAAGAGCTAGCGCGTATTGATGAGCCAGCTGAAGGGCACTCTCAAGAAGTTGATAAGGACCGACTTAAGCAAACGGCAGCTGATTCGGGATCTAATTTGCAAGCAAAATGGGAAGAGGTTGGTACCTCGCAAAAGGAACAAGATGTAGGTGCGAGCAGTGAGGCTCGACAGGCTTCCAGTTCCAGTGCTGGAGATCGAGCGGGCCAAGACAGCAAGCAACGCGCCAAAGACTACCTAGCACGAAAAGTACCCCAGGAGCGGCGCGATCGACTGACAGCGAGACTCCAGAATATTCTGGGGGAGATCCAAAGAACGCCGGATTATCAGAACGGCGTTGACTCACTGCTTCACATTCTCGAATCATATTCCGGCCACTTGCGGACGGTCATGGAGGATTCGAAAGAAGGTGTCAAGAAGGCGCATGAGAATGACGATATCACCATTGCCGAGCGCAGTTTAAAGGTAACTTTTCAGCTTTTCAGGTCTTGATTGTCTACTATTGGCTTACATATGTTTTCAGACGTTGATTGAGAGATTTGCAAATAATACCTCGCTGGACGGATCAATTAATGCTCTCAATGACATATATGTGGCCGTCGATAATGACAGAGATTTCAGAAATTGGTTTGGCCGTGTTGACGACTATTTCAGAAGTTGCTTGAAGAAGGAGGGTTACGTCACGAGCGACAAGGCAAAGGACGCATTCAGAGATCTACACGACGACGGGCGCGCGATTTTTTCCAAGGAAGAGTACAAGCAATACAACGAGACGCTCTCGGATGAGCTCACCACGCTTTTTGACAATTTCGAGTCAGATCCGTTGAACAAAAAGTTTAGTGACTCACTTACTGAGTTCCTGGCGAAGGCCGGGAAAAGGAAACACGGCGACTTCAGAATGCAAAAGCGACTGCTGCATGATTCCAGCAACGTCTTTGTGCCGGCATTATTCGACAACATTCATCACGTGCCGATTCCACGGATCGAGTATACCGACCCTGCTATCGACGTCGTGGTTGAAAATTTAGTTCTGCAGTCAGTTAATCTGCTGCCGAATCTAATCGAGGTTCGCAACCGCTCCTTTCTGCGATGGACACGCGACAAGCCTAATTTCACGCGTGGCTCCTTCATGCTTCATTGCTCCGGAATTCAGTGTGATCTACACGACGTGAACTATTACGTTTACAAGAAGACCGGATTTCCGACGGTACGGGACATAGGGGCTGCGGACATATTTCTGGGGAACAGCGGATTGAGTTTTGGTATTCAGCTTTCCACCGCCGCAGAAACAAGCGATCGCGAGAGGTTTTTCAAGGTCGATGACGTGACAGTTACGATCCACAGCTTTGACGTGAGACTCAAACGATCAACTCATAAGATACTCTTTGCTTTCTTGCGGCCACTTTTGATTGCGGTCGTGAAGCCGGCAGTGAAGGTCGTACTTCAGAAACAGATTCGCGAGACATTCAACAGCCTCGATGAGACGCTTTATCGTATTGATCTACAACAGAGGTCACTGCGGCAGCAAGGCGAGGACGAAGAAGGCGAAGACCGACCGTCAACCGTCAAGATGTATGCAAAGGCGGCGAAGACAGAATTACACAGGGTCAAGCAGGAGGCTGCAGCCAAGACTGAACCACACGGAACAGCAAACATCGCACTGGTTCAAGAGGACTCACTTTTTCCGAGCATTGTATTTCCGCGCACTTCTACGAGCGTAGCAGCCTCGAAGTACACAACGATGGCGTCGGAGGGTGAGGGATGGCGGTCGGAAGTCTTTAGCATTGGCTCATCTGCGCAGACTCGGACAGCGTCTAAGACTAAGGAAGGCGAGCTCAAACCTGCGAAAAAAGCAGAGCCTGCGAAAGTCGCAAAAGCGAAGACGAATGTCCCGGAAGATGAAGGTGGACCTTCGAAGGTTGTCCCGTCCAATGACGCTCCTAAGCCAAGAGGCATGAGGATGACCCTCAGAGAAACATAGCTGTTTATACTGGCTGGTTCACCAGATTACTTGTGCTTTCAATTATATTACGGTCTTTTTCTTTAATCCTATCTTATTAATCTGCGCGAAGCTCAGTGAGAGCTATTCGCATTTTGTAAACTTTCGATGACCAGTGGGAACTCAGAAGTTGAGAGATTATCTTAGAATATTATTTTGTGGCAATATCCGACTACTTCTTTCAACGCATTTTCCTGTTTATTCCATTTCGACCTGTTTATTACAATAGACAATTGCAAACAGGCTGGGGTTATATCCTGTCATGTCGGGTCAACAGCTGCACGTACCGCAGTAGCCAATACCGGGTAGATCGTGATTTACGTCAGGCGGATCAGTCCATGAGAGCATGTGCAGTGCGACCCTTAGTTGACAGCAACTTGCGAGAATGTGCTCCCTGCGCTGTTGTCACTGATGTATTGCATCGCTACCACCAGCGCATGTCAGTTCAGTTCTTGGGGCTCGGCGAGACGCCCCGTCCTTCGCAATGTGTTCTGCTTGTCTATGCGCAATTGAACTTAAACTCAGTTCAGCCGCTGCTTTCTCAGTTATCCACGCGTGCACCTATTCGCAGAAAAGAAAAACCTCAACACTGGCAGAAACACTGGCAGCTTCTTCGACATATCGTGCATGTTACACCGTCGCAAACTCGTGGATTAGTAGAAGTCTTCCCAGAAGAGCGACTTTTCGTCTTTGGCTACGGTGCCAATCCCTCTCGTTGTAAGTTCTGCGATAACATGGTCGTCAACGTCTTCACACCCTTCGACCACGAGCGTGCGCAGATACGGCACGCCACAACTTTCTACTAGTGCGCGTACACCCTCGGCCGTCACTCGCGTGTATGCCACTGCTAGGTACTCGAGAGAGTGCAGGCCTTCACCAATCACTTGCAAGAACGTGTCGCAGGCCTTGTTGTTTGCGTGCGCATATTCACTTGAGCTGACATCCAACACACGAAGTCGTGGACACAAGGATACGAGCTGCACCATCAGAGGCGCTAAATCATACATTCTGGTTGCGATGGTGCGTCCATAGTAGATGTGTGGACAGTTGGCCAAACACAACCGTGTGAGATTTTCCGCCGAGCAATTCATGAGAACATGCAAAAGCCAGCTGCTTGTCAATCTCCCACCGATACCGGACATGTCCAGGCTCTCGAGCCCACGGTAGTCGAACAATTCGATTTGGCGAGGCCTTTTATAAACTTTCCCATGTTCAGTAACTTCCTGAATCCAATACCGTCGATGCCAAGCAGGTGGGTTGGACGGAATGTCTGGTAACACCGTCGCCTTCCGCAAGACTAATACCTTGCAGGACTCGGGCAATTCTGGCATCATGTATGCGCTGCTTTCGCTAAAATCAATCTTGCGAAGATTGCGATTCGGCCCCAGGCTAATGACACTGCGACCGATATTCACCATACACACGCCACGGCAGCTTAACACTGTCAGATTTGGCATCAGCTCCACCGTTCTATGCAGAAGTCCCTGAAACATTTCGGCTTGATATTTCTCGCACGTTGGCCTTCCGCGAATCTGAAGCTCTCTCAGATTTGGAAATGGTACAAAAGGAAGACCTGGACTCCGGAAGAGCATTTCCTGTTGGGACTTTAGAGCGTCTTCTTCAATGCGCTTATCCTGACGGCATTTTAAGACCTTCAAGTTTCCAAACCACACTCTGCGCCGTTGTATGGTCACGAACTGAACCAACGTACCGAGAGTTGAAAGTGATACACCAAGTTCCTCAAGCCTGTCAAATGTTCCAATTTCAAGAGCAGGATAGTAAGTTAACTCATGCAGCAGAACGTCAAATCCCTCACCGACATGAAGCCGTGAGAGGTTTGGGTTTAGTTCTGCTGCCTTAAGCAACCAAGATTGTTCTTTCTCGTCAAACTCTATTATACCTTGTCGTGTACTCATCATTGGGCAGCGCAGTCCAACTATAGGAGAATAACGCGGAAAGAGCCGACAGAGCAGGAGAGTCCTGATAGTGCTCAATTGCAAGCTTCTATAACTCCTAATTGTTTCGTTCGTCGGCAGCAAGAATGATTCCATCTTGCTCTCTGATTTCTCAATGCACTCGACAATTAGCCTCGGTGTCAACCGGTCTGGCTTGAATCCTCGAAAGTCAAAATTTCCCCACGCCCTGCTGGTTTGCGCGTACTTCCACACAAGTGCGTACCATTCTCGCGACACGAGCTTGAGTTGCAGCCAGGCAGGGTACGGAATCTCACTCACAATCCTTTCGAATAGTTCCATCGGTAGTCTCTGCGCCGCATCGGTCGCAGATAGTGGTTGTAGATCCATTGGCGTCGCAGCAGCAGCAGCAGCAGCAGCAGCAGCGGCGGAAGGCGACGTAGCATTCGCAGAGACATTGCCATGAGTGCATGGTGTCGTCCTTCCAGATTGAGGCTGATCAAGATCTTGCTCCCGGAATATACAGCTGTCGTTCTCGTCGCGCGGCCACAGCGTAGAGGAATCATAGCAGTTCGCATTTTGGATTCCGCTCAACCATTGTGTATAGAAATTTGGGCTCACCGTCTCAGCGTTAGTCCTTAACCTTCCATCACGAATAAGCGATTGCACCTACCTGCTTGACCGCATTGACTCGTGCAGCTCGTCAAAAGTCTTGATTCTGCACAGTGCCATTATTTTCGTGAGGGCAACAACGTTGAGCAAATACCAGAAAGTATTGTGATTGTGTCCTCTTAAATACTACGTCACTAAGTACCCTAACCCGATAGAAGCTAAAATGGAGATGAGCGAATTAGTAAGGCATGTGTTGTGATATCCCGTTTTTGTTAGAGGAAAAGCGGTAGACCATGTTATGGGCTGCGTAGTATACATTTCAGTGCATTTTTTTTTGCCGATCGTGCAATTATATTCAGCGGATAAGGAGAATGATCAAAATTAAGATTGCAAGATTACACACAGATTGAAACAGCATTCAGCAAGAACTCTTACCCAAGATTCTTATGTGGTTAACAATATGCCACTTAAAAATGAATCAAGTACTTTAGTTGAACATTGAAAGCCTTCATGCCATAGGACATGAATTGACATGACAATGAGTGATGTCATTGCGCAAATTTTTATTGTTGACTATGAGCTGTCAGATAATGTTTATTAAACCTTACTGGGCTGTCCATTTTCAAGCATGCACTCCTGCTTTAAAGAGAGCCGACAATCTTCCGACTAGAAATTCCTGTCTCTTGAAAGTAGATTTGTCACTTGACTCTAATCTCACTAGCATTGTGATGCTCAAGCAAAGATATTTCTGCTGCTCTGTAGAGTTTTGTGCGGCATTTGTCCATGAGCTCAGGGGAAGTTGATCTGTGATGTGATACCGGAGATGTTTGATCTTTGACAGTTCAAGTTGACTCATCAGCACTGCTTTCTACTAATACTTGAAAAAAGCTGAAGTCAGTAACAGTAGAGCAACCACATTAGCAGGTTTTGCACGTTCAGCCGACTTCCGATGAGGGATTTCAACAGTGTTTAAAAGTGAGAAAAAAAAGCATTTTAAGGCATTTAGAACTAAGTAAACCGACCTTCGTCATACTTTGAACTCAACAAAGATGGAAATACGACCGGTAAATGCAGAACTTACGATGCTGTTGGACCAGCAGTAGCAGGACAGCGCCGCCCTTTCTCTCGCAGGAAGAGAGCTTCACGGGGAAGAAAACTTAGGAATTGTAGGCCAGAAGATGAAAATCAAATGCATGGACAAGTGGCATCGATGGCGGACGGAGTTGCACCCTTCTGATAACGCATAGGGCACTTCGACTGCCATATATGACTGCCCAGCCTTTCGGTTATTACAAGAAGAAATTGACGAAATTCTGAAGGAAATAATGTACCCGGCATCGATTTGTGTAGCAGCCAGTGGGAAACTACATTCTCGTGAATGGAAATTGCACCAAAGTATTTGCTGAATCTCGAAGCGGTTGGTACTTGACAACCTGAAATTGGTTGGCCCACTCATATAAAATGAGAAATGCGGACTCGAGCTGCGGACTTCAATCTAAGGAACAGCGCATTAAATGTGCCATGAGCCAAAACAAAATTTCAACGCATGCACTCTCTGTTTGTAATATGAAAGCGTCGCTTTGGGCAACACAAAGGCCTCGTGCAGTCGAGAACAAGTAGCCTTTATAATTAACTGCCGCCTATAACAACGAAATTGTTGAGAACAGACTATGATTACAATCAATACATATTCGCACGTAAGTGAAAACTAGCTATTTCATTCACCTAGAGCAAGCACAAAAACAAGTAAGTATATCGAATGTTTTGTATGTCATATGCGGTATTCTGAATTCTAAATATATCAAGAAAAGAACGAAAAATAACTAAGAAAACCTATTTCCGGCGTCAGAATTGCGATAGTTCTCCAGCCACGTTAGTTTATCTTCCATCGTTATGCCGCCTGCTATTGACAACAAATCGCTGGAAATCTCGGGACCTATACCGATATAGCAATCACAGTTGTTTAATATGGTCCCTGCTTGTCCGCTGATGATCTTCCAATGTATTTTAAGCATGGTGGCTTGTTTGCCTACTATTTTCCTCTTCGCTATTGCCTCCAGGTCGTTGCTGAGAATCTGCAAAAAATGTGCTACTTCCTGGATTGCATTGATGACGAGGACCACACAACCCATAAGAATCTCCAGCATTGCGCTACTGGCGACTAAGATGTCATATTTCATTTGCGCACTGGCAATTTTGTTTCGTAAGATATGATCCACAAGGTGTCCGACACCCGTCAACAAGGCCAAGGTAATTCCCCCGTCGACAGCAGCGAAGCCGGTAGCGGAGGCGGTCAGGATTGCTGCACCTACTCTCTTGTCGGTTAGAGAGTTCGCTTTTTTGTCTAAGCGTTGCTGTTCAGACCGATACTCCTGTACGAGAGGAATCATCACGTCCTGAATACGTTTCAAATTTGCCAGAATGTAGACGTGAAAGGCGATCACTCTGTCGGCGTCCCTTGCGTAATCTTCGCAGACTGATTGTATATCGCAGATTACTTCTTCAAAATCCTCGAGACTGCAGTACTTGTAAACGGACAGTGATTCTTTGACGTTTGTAACCAGTTCGACTGTCTCTGGAAATATGTGCTCGCCGTACATGACTGCTTCGCTGTACACCTGCTGGCGAATGTCACGAAGTTGTGACGTAATCTGTGCCTCGTCCACTCGGTAGACTTCGCGAATAATACTGGTCGATCGTTGAAGATTACCTGCCGCATTAATCAACGAGTCATTGAGACTAACAAGGTGCGAGTCGTTGAGCTGTCCATTTGTGGCATTAGAGGAAACCAGAGAAGATGACATCCCGACGTTGGACAATGAGCTTGGAGCACGAGCGGGAAGTTGTTAGTGCTAACAACTGGTCGGCATGAGAGTTGCTTATATATAAGCGATAGTCCCATCGAGTAGCTCGAGGCTATGCTCCTGCCCAGTGCCTTGACTTACCGAGACAGGCGAGGGAGACACGGCATGCAAACGAAAACATCTCGACTATGAAAAGGTTATTGCGGCGCAAGTTGATCACTTGGTCTCACTTTCAATGACACGGGATTGAAAAGAAACAAGGCACTGACGGTGGCTATGGGGCAAGAGGTGGAGGTGCGATACCAGCCAGGGACGTGCTGGAACACAGCCGCTTCCTGTCTGTCAAACTTCCGAACCATTAGCCGCGGCTAAGCGACGCTAGTCGAAGCCTAAATCTGCCACCATGACTTGGTCCGGCCTTGGAGCTAGCCCGCTGCCGTTACAAGGACTTTGAGTACTGGACGAAAAGAGTGTTGAGAGAAAGCCGCGTCGGAATATTTGTGGTATGCAGATCGAGTACTGTGAATTGCCACTTGAAAGCCATGGGGTTGAATGAGGCCATGTGACCTGTGCGACTGCGACGAACTGGCATAATTATCTTGCAATAGCGGACGCGGGCTTAACAGCATCCGGCTCAGCCTCGCGCGTATTATCGCCTTCAGCTTGATCGACTTTCAGAAAAGATGCATAAGCATGTGACATGTATCTAGCGACAGTAGAGGGATATCTCCGGCACGTCGATGGCTGGGGTTGCGTTTGTTGAGAGCTCTAGGCGAGTGGGAAGCGTAATTTCTAGCGACCCATTGGTATGTTGCTTATAATCATCGTCCACCTCTAATCGTATATTATAGACTACTAAACGCTACCCTGGTATTATACCCACCCTAGCTACTGCAAGTTAACTGGCCTGATCTCCGAAAATTTGCCCAACTGTCTTTTACTTCTTGAACGATGACAGACGTTTCCGTCAATCCGGTCCAGGACCTTCGGCAATTGCTTGAAGAGGAAAAGAGTCTTGCCAATCATCGCCCGGAAGAGGTCGATATACAGAGCAACAAAGTACGCTCGATTATGAATGAAATTAATGCCACACTTTACGAGAACTGCGCGCGTTTGGCTGATATAGACGAGCTAGTCGATCCGACACTCAAAGATCTTATTCCCAAGCTGGATGTCTGTCTTAATTACGGAAAAAACCCGGGTCTATATATTCGCCAAACTCTTCGAGAAATCGGTAATTATTCATCCACCATTAACGATATTGTACGTCGATATACAATTGCACTGGGGCATTTCAAGAGAATGGAAGACGAGCTAGACGGAGATCAGGGCGTGTTACACGAAAGGCTGAAAAGAATGAAGGAACTATGCAAAATCAAGAAATCAGTCGGCTTCTTGGCAATAGCTGGCGGCATTGCCTTCGCTATTCCAACTGGGGGACTATCTTTAGTTGCAACTGCCGGAGGTATTGGAGGGATGGATGCTGGAGAGGTCGGCATGAAGGACTACCGCATGACTCGTGACTACTGCAAGAACTACCTGGCCTGGGTTGCCTATTTAATCGACTTGGCAATAAGGATCTATACGTTATTTGCTTCTCAGCTCACAATTCTGGAGAGCAACTTAAGGTCCATGGCTTTTACTCGAACAAAGTTGCAGTTCATGATTCTGGCCCCGAAGGCGTCGAGTACAAAAGCGATGGCTGAGCTACTCTTGAAATATAGAGCAGCTAACTAAACGTTACAAGGTTACAAAACCGAGACTGCTCTTTGTTTTACCACGGCAATTATTTCGACGCGTAAGAAATCAGACGTGCAGAGAACAGCAATTCAGAATGAAGGAACTATAGGCGGCTGTCGTTTCAATAATCTTTCTGCAAATATAGCGATATTTATCCAGTTCCCGTATAGTCATTTAAGTGCACATCCTTTTATTACGAAGCAGTCTCCCATGGCATTTGAAATTGATAACCACCAGGCACAAAATACCCGCTTACCATACAGTTGCAAATCTCAGAGAACCCTGAAAACGGGCGTATCGGCAATGAAAGATATTTATCAGTGCTTCCAATCTTAAGAACCCCCGTCCATTCCACGAACTAGCGAATGTTGTTACCTGCCTGAGTAGATCAAGATGTCAAAGAAAATAGCGGCTATATGCACCGCGTCGAATATCTGTGGCAGTCAATAATTGTTGCATGACATAGCTTCCCGGTCCCATGGCCTACTCGGTCAAATAGCAGTTGGTCTTATAGTGGCATCGAAGGGGGCCACGTCATACCGGTAGTTCAGTGGCTACCCCTGCTGCAGTCTGGAGATCTTCAACGAAGCTGCATTAACTTAAGAAAACGGCGCCCTCAACCTTGACGATTTGAGCGTGAATAGAAATAGCAATATCAGATATAATGTGCCAGATATAATCGAATGTCGGCAATTGCCTAACCAAAGACGTGTTCGATTGGCCATTGTGCCGGAAGGACATAGTCAAGTCACCAATAGTATAACCTCCTCGATTTAAACATCAGTGGCTAAAGAGGACATCGAACTCGCCCCACAATCTCGAGATATTCACTCGTGGGCCGTGTGAGAGGCTTTTCGGCTAGTGTGTGGTCCTTGGGCATCCCATCGACAGTGCTTAACAAAAAAAACGCTGACACAAAAACTTGACCACATCGTTGCCGGGTCGTATGAGGAAAGTCTTACTATGGAGCAATCGAAGAACATAAAAAGGGCCAATTGAAAGTGTGGCCCTTCCCGCAGTATGCAGATGGACCGACACTCAAGACATGTCAGTCGTTCACTGTCTGCTCGCGCAGTCAGCAAAAAAGTAGTGACCAAACTTCATCTTGTAACCACTCCTGAATAACATGACGTTTATTCGCCCTGCAATTTCAACATTCACATCGACCTAAAAATACATCTGACTATGCCGCTGGTCTACATTGTCTCGGATGGCCAAAGAAGTTGGCGAAAGTAGCCCGATTGCGCTGGCATCGAGTCGTGACAACTTCTGCCCTAGAGTGCCCAGAAGCCTTTACTTGACATGCTGGCAAAAAAATCTCTCCTCGTCATATAAGAATTAATTATTTTCTTCATCTAAGGAGGCATATCAACGGTGCTAAGTCACTATTATCGTAAATCCCGCCCATGATTATACAACATGCAATGGATCCACTCATTGTGGGAGACAACGAACGGAGTAGATTTCTCGATGAAATGGATGACAGTATCTTGACAGTGAGGCATGCACCATCTGTGCGTAACTTGAAGTCAATGCTTTCCGCGACAACAATAGTGTCGCATTTATGGCAACAAGCGTCATTCTTAAAGTTAGCGGCCACCTGTAGCAATGAGCAGTGTGCTGTAAATGTCTCCAATAATACAACTGAAAACTATCCAATATAATTCTCCTCGCCAGGTCCTTCCGAGAGTAAAGTACTATCAACTTTCTCTAACAATCAAGAAAACAAAAATCTAGTAGGCAAATTACGCCATGCGCGTAAATTCCAGAATCCAGTCTCGCTTATATTTCTCCGTGACTGTGCCGCCAATTGACAATAAATCGCTGGAAATATCGGGCCTGATACTAATGAAGGAATTGCAGTTGCTTGTAATCTTCTCCGCTTGTCCACTGAGGATACTCCAGTGTAATCTGAGCTTTTCTTCATAGTGTGTTTCCCCTGTGGCAATTGTTTCCCTTGTTGCAATTGTCTCCAAGTCGTTGCTGAGAATCTGTAGGAAACGTGCAATCCCAGTGATTCCATTGATGACGTGGACCACGCATTGGATAAGATTGTCCAGAATTGCGGTACTGGCGACTAGAATTTGGTGCTTCTTCTGCGCGCTAGTGATCTTATCCTTCAAGATAAAATTAACGAGTGCTCCGATAGCTGTCACAATGGCAAGCGTAAACCCTCCGTCGACCGAAGCAGCGCCTGTTGCTATGATTCCTGCAAATTCCGCAATTTCTTTCTTCTCCTCTAGGGAGACTGTCTTCATCTGCAACCGTACCTGATCTTTCTTATACTTTTCTGTGAGAGGAGTCATCGAGTCTTGAATTCGTTTCAAATTCGCTAAAATGTAGATGTGGACGGCAATCACTCTGTTGGCCTCACTTGCATACTTCTTGCATGTTTTTTGCGATTGCTTGACATTCACTTTAAAGTCCTCAAACTTGCAATACTGATACACTTCAATAGATTTCTTGACATTCTTCACCAGAGCGGATGTCGAGGGAAATACGTGCTCGCCGTACATTACTGCTTCGCTGTATACCTTCTGACGAAGACCATGGAGCTCTGGGGTAATCTCCCCATCCACTCGCTTGGCACGGCGAAGAATAATGGTAGATTGTCGAATATTTCTTGCCGCATCGACCAGGAATTCGTTAAGGCTATCCACGTGCGATTCGTCGAGCACTTTGGGTGTAGAATTATAGGAAACCAGGGAATAAGACATTTCGACGATGAATCAAATGAGCTTGAAAAGAATGAGTGTCCGTCGTTGATGCCTGCAAGGTCAGGACTCTATAAGTCGGCCACAATCACTTCGACTGGCAGGAGGCTATGCATGCGTCAAGCGACAGCGACGTGAGATATCCAGATAGACGGCACCCTCAAGGTAGAGGAGACATGTGACGACCTTATTGCGGCGCAGCTTAATCGAATTTTTGCACAGGATATCAGAACAGCAAGAACAGGTCACAGAGAAGCCGAGGACAAACGCTTGTTGGCCGCATTCAGTTTCCCGGCGTAGATGAACACAGCCTCTCTGTCAGCCAGTGACACATTTTTACATGTGTCATGCTTGACTCTGGCCATAAAATCGCCGGTGGCGGTTGTCAAATAGTTTGGCAGGGTGCGTTTCGGGAGTGCGACAAGACGGTCCGTGTTTGGTTTAACCTCTTTAACTTCCGAATTTAGCCATTTAAGCGAGAGCGAAGCGATGCAACGCCCAAGTGGGCCATGGTAGCCCAGCCGATCTCGTAACTAACCTAGTGCTCTAGTGCTATTTTGCAATGACTTTTGTCAACTAAATAAGGCACTGAAGGAATGTTACGAAAAAATTTGTGTATTCACGTTTGTGTATTACACTCCTGGGATACCGGCTGGTTGCAGTTGCAACATGCAATCCAACAGCATCGTGACATTCGATTAAAACACATGACAAGCCAAAACGGACAAATTTCGCTGCGGTGAACTCTTGGCGGATCGGCTCAACAAAATCCAGCCGAGCCTCGCTGCACACTGCTGGCCTTCTCCACTAAGAGACCATCGCACATTACTTATCCCATTCAGCGTGTTAGATTGTCAGAACAGATATGTAGGGCCTGTAAGCTACGAAATATATAACGAGAGTAAGAGAAGCGATCTGTGCGACTCGGTTTTAGATAGGGCAGCGGCTATGTTTGCGTTTGGTCTGAGCACTTCATTTGCGAGGACAAGCCGAGTCCTAGCGACGCCGCGACATGTCGCTTCGTCGGCATTGACCACCGCGTTTCAAAGAGCCTATTTATCTACAGTAAAGATCCCCCACAACTGTCAAAGAAGCGTTGCATACTCATGCTAGCGTACTTTACTTGCAAGCCAACTTGTCTGATCGCCCCAAATTCGCCCAATTGTCTTTGATATCTTCACCAATGGCAGAAGTTGACGTGGCCGCTGTCAAGGAGTTCCGGCAAAGACTCAGCGAGCTTCGACGCCTTCAAGATACGTGCCCGGAAAACAATACAGTTATAAAGAGCAACAGGGTGCGCTCGATCATGGATGATATTTGCACTACGCTCAATCAAAATATTGCGTCTATGGTTGAATATGACAAGGCAATCGACCGCACGCTCAATGATCTTATTCCCAAGCTGGATTCTTGCATTCAATACGGAGAAAATCCGACTCAAAAAATTCATAAGACGCTTGGAAAGATTAGTGAATATGCAACGGCCATTAGCGATGTCATACGCCAGTATACCATTGCACTTGGAAATTATAAGACAATGCAAGACGAGCTTGACAGTCATCAAGGCGCGTTACAAGCAAAGTTCAACAGAATGAAGAGAAAATCCAAATTCGAGAAGTCAGCCGGGTTCTTGGCAGTCACTGGTGGCATTGCTCTTGCTATTCCAACTGCGGGAGCATCTTTATTTGCAACTGCCGGAGGAGCCGTTTTGTTTGGTGCAGGAGACGACCATATGAACACCTACCGCCTGACTCGCGACTACTGCCTGGAGTTCCTGCGGTGGGTAGCCGAGCTAATCACGGCGGCAATATCGATCTATACCTTCCTCGCTTCTCAGCTCGCGGTCGTGGAAAACTACTTAAGGTCTATAGCGAATAGTCGAACGAAGTTGCAGTTTATCACGCTGGCCCCAAAGGCTCGTACCACAAAAGTGATTGTTAAACTACTCTTGGAAGGTCAGTGAGCAACGAGATACACAAAGGGGGACTCACAATTTTTTTGCCATCTACCTGCTTTGCCATCTGGAACAAGAGAAGAAGCGGACAATTAATGTTGTTAGAAACCGAAACTAATATGTCATGTGCCAAGGAATACGCTGAGAAATCCATATAACAGAGAGCAGAAGGAATGAAGCGGTTATGTGACTATTCAAGAAGGCGGGACGCAGTGGACAACTGAATATCGTGACGATGATTGTTCTTATGTCGCGGCAATATGTATCAATTCTCTCATGGAATTATTTAAATGCACCTCTATTTCACTAAGTAGTATGACGTCCTCTCAAATACTCTTTGGCATGATAATTTTCAGAGAGCCAAGAAGCAAAAGGTGGTATGTATGGAAAAACGGAAGTCATTTCTCATTGACTTCCATCCAATCATAACGGCAAAATTACCCATGTTATCGGCTGCCAGAGTAAATCAAGACCTCCCAAGAAATCAGCATTCTTAGACACCACGCCCGACGTCTGTGACAGTCAATGATAGGTGTGCCTCATTGGGTTGGTCCCACGGCGTACTGGACCGAGTATTGGCGGGTCCCATGGGGACATCAAACGCGCCACATAGCACTAGCTCACTGGCTACCTGTAACGGATATGCGGGTAGTCGCTGCCAGGCGGTCACAAGGAGACTGGCTACACTGACTATAGCAAACGGCTCCCTGAACCTTGATAAACGTGAGCGTGCATACAATATCAGATATTATGGATGGGAATAATTGCGAAACTCGAAATGTCAGCCTGTTGCAATTAGCCAGAGTATATTCTAAACGTTAAAAGTCAGTTCTCCAACGGCACAGTCACGTCAATTTGAGCATCAGCGGCGGAAGAAGACCTAAATTCGTGTTCGAATTTATCGCACAAGCCCGTTCCATTTAGTCGTGGGTCTTAAGAGAGAAGGGAGGATTTTCGAAATGTGAGGCACTGTAAGAGTTTAGGCTTCGAGCACTCGGATCTAAGGGATCCGTGTCCCACGGGGACTAGGGAAGAACGACAGGGCGAGAGTTTGGAAAGGAGCCAGATCGGGAAGATGATGGGCACGGTCGGGCGAGTGATCCAGTTGAAGGACGGATTACATATATAAGGAGGGGATCGAGAGAAGAGAGGGAAGTCACTCTTGTACAAGTACGAATTGAGCTATCTAAAAGAAGAACAACAACCCCTTCAAGAATTACCCTTCTATAACTTCTTTTATTTGGTAGCGATGCCTCGTTCGGTCTTAAGCAACAATAATTCGGCAATCGCCACACCAGCAGGTTCTACCTTTCATGCGACGATTAAGGAACCTGACTCGTACGACGGAAAACGAGATGTGAGCACGTTACGCGGGTGGATCGCACAGATGAACAACTATTTTAAAGTAACTCGACCCAATCTGGATGATCAAGTACTCATTGCGATCTCCATGTTGTCGGGAGAGGCTGCACAATTCGTGGCGACGCAAGAAGCACCGGAGTCCTGGACAGCGTTAACGAAATTGTTGGAGCAAACGTTTTTGCCTCCTAACCTGGAAACTCATGTGATCCATGAATACGAAGACCTATGTCAATCAGGATCAGCTCACGAATATTACTTGCAATTTACCGCTAAGGTAGCCTTGTTACCGGAAGAATATCGAAACTCACCTGTGCAACTGCGAAATCATTTCATCCATGGATTGCGCCGACGAACAAGAATCCAAGTGGAAATCGCGAATCCATCGACGGTAGAAGAAGCAGCGCGATGCGCAGAACGAGTCGACACGTTGATGTTCGGAGGATCAACGGAAGGGGAACAGGCATCCTATAAAAAATCACGAAACGAGTCAACGTCAACAGGACGAAAACGTACCGCAGAGCCATATGAACGAGAAGGACAACGACGTCGGACGGAGACAGAGTCGACAGCAGGACCGTCGACTTCGTCGACGCGCGGACGGGGAGGTTACCGAGGCAGAGCGGGCCGACGAACAGAATCTTATAGGCAGGACGCAAATAAGAAAACGAATGCAAACGTGCGATGCTATAACTGCCAAGAATTAGGACATTATGCCAATGAATGTCCGAAACCAGCAGAACCGGCGGAAAACGGATCGCGGCAGTGAGAGTCGAGCCACTTGCTGCCGCTTTACCCAGAGCTCTAACGAAGAAACCAATTAGTATTCGTTTCACAACGAAAGAAGGACCACTTACAGGCGTGATCGACAGCGGATCGGAAGCGAATGTGATCGATCGTTCTGTGGTTACGCGCCGAGGGTGGACATGCCTAGACATCCAACCCTTAGTGCTCGACTCATATTCGTCCAAAGACCCTGCTCGATTCGCAAATAAAGCCGTCCTAATTCCGTTGCGGATGGGAGACTGGGAGGCGGAGGTGATGACAATCGTGGGGGACGTCAGAGGAGAAGCGCTAATTCTGGGGATGCCATTCCTGGATGAGTACCATCAGTGTGTGAATTGGAAAGAAAAATGCTTCAAGGAAAGAAGCAAAAGCGCAGAAGAGAGAATACCTGCTGCTACGGCTCAGAAGGAGCCTCACACGCCCAGAACGGGGCCAGAGAGAGAGCAACAAGAACGTTCCTATGAAGAAGATAGTCTCGTGGATTGGGAGACATACGCGCACTTAATGCGTACAGATGCAGTACAAATCGGTCTTTTGAAAATTGTTAGGAAATCTAATGAGAACAGTAACAATCACACTGAAACGAATATGACGGAAGTTCCCTTACCGGAGTTTGCAGACGTCCTCGTCGAAGACTTACCTCCCACATTACCACCACACAGAACAATCGAGCATGAAATCGAACTAGTACCGGGAAAGAGCCCACCGAATCGACATCCGTACCGAATAAGTATTCACGAACGAGAAGAACTGCGGCGACAACTGGCGGGACTAGAAAAACAAGGCAAGATTAGACCGTCTTCGTCACCATTTGCAGCACCAGTATTGTTCGTGAAGAAGAAAGACGGATCACTGCGACTATGCGTGGATTATCGAGCTCTAAATGAGATTACCATTAGAAATCGGTACCCGCTACCTCGAATTGACGATATTATGGATCAAGTGGCAGGAGCGACCATATTTTCGAAATTAGACTTAGCATCCGGGTATCATCAAGTCCGGGTACGGGATACAGATATTCCCAAAACAGCGTTCAGTACTCACTTTGGCCTATACGAATATACCGTGATGCCGTTCGGGCTGACCAACGCACCGGCTACTTTCCAACGATTAATGAATGACATCATCCAGCCATTCAAGGACAAATTCGCACAGGTATATCTAGACGACATCTTAATATATAGTCGGTCTAAGGAAGAACATCGAGAACACGTCCGACAAATACTGGATGCATTGCGACAAAATCAGCTGTTTGCTAAACGCAAGAAGTGTGAATTCTTTCAAGAACAAGTGACATACCTGGGCCACGTGATCAACGCAGAAGGAATACAACCAGACGAAGAGAAAATAACCACAGTACGAGAATGGCCTACGCCATCAAACAAAACGGAAGTCCTGTCGTTCCTAGGGCTGGCAGGCTACTACCGACGATTCGTTAGCGACTTCGGGAAACTGGCAACGCCCCTACATTACCTATCACGGAAAACAGTTCCTTGGGAATGGAATAACGCATGCCAAGAAGCTTTTATGGACCTAAAGCAACGATTAATTACAGCCCCAGTACTTGCCCTACCGGTCGCGGAGGCGGACTTCCGAGTCACCACAGACGCGTGCGAATATGCCATCGGAGCCGTCGTGGAACAACGCAGACCGGACGAAGAAGAATACCACCCGGTAGCATTCGAATCACGAAAACTGCAAGCGGCCGAGTTGAACTACACCATTCGCGAAAAAGAATTATTAGCAATAGTACATGCGCTAAAGAAGTTCCGACACTTACTCGCGGGCAAACCATTTACGATCCTAACCGACCATCGATCGTTAGAGACGCTCATGACCCAAAAAGAACTAAGCCGCCGAATGGCCCGTTGGGCGGAATTGTTGGCCGAGTTCGAATTCTCAATCCAATACAAACCAGGGAAAATGAACGAAGCCGCGGATGCACTTAGCCGAGTACGAATTGCGCCAATACAAACCACGGAGATATCAGCAGAACAACGAAAGGAGATCAACGAAGCCTATTATAAGGATAATCAGTTTGCAGACATCATACGAATAATTAGTCAACAAAAGACGGTACCACCAAAGTTAAGACATACGATCCGACACTACCTGTTGGAACAAGAGCTCTTATACTATTGTGTCGATCCATATACACAGACGGAAAAGAGACTATGCCTACCGAATTGTCCCTATCGACGAACGGTGTTGCAAGATAATCACGATGCGCCAATCGCAGGACATCCAGGATTCCTAAAAACTTATGAGTTAATCCACCGTGCGTACTACTGGCCCACCATGACACGGGCAATCAAGAATTACGTACGTACTTGTGATACTTGCCAACGCAATAAGGCAACCACATTGTTGAATGCGGGGACCGCACATCCACTCCCAGTTCCAACCGCACGCTGGGACGAGGTCAGCTTGGATTTCATAACCGGTATTCCCAAAACAAAGCAAGGACATGATTGCATACTAGTCTTTGTCGATCGATTGACGAAACGTGCACATTTCGTGGCAACGACCAAACAATTAACGGCCGCAGACACTGCTAAATTATACATGAACCATGTATTCCGATTGCATGGTGTACCGACCCGGCTAATCTCTGACCGAGACACGCGATTCACAAACGACTTCTGGACATCGCTGCAAGCATTGTTAGGCACCCAATTATGCATGTCCACCGCTCAACACCCCCAGTCAGACGGACAAACGGAACGCACCAACAGAACACTATTACAATTACTGCGACCGTTCACACATGTGAAGAAAGCAAATTGGGAAGAAGTCTTACCTATAATCGAATTCGCGTATAACAACACAGTCCACGCCACCACGCAGCAAACTCCGTTCCGCTTAGACCAAGGCTATGACCCGCGGATGCCCGGACAACCAAGAGGACAAGCCACTTCTCCGGAGGCGAAGGTCTACTTCCAAGAACAGCAACAAACGCTGAAGCTCGCACAAGATGCCCTAGCTCGGGCGCAGGATCAACAAGCAATCCATCTAAATCGCCGACGACGAGTGGAACAGTTCGAAATTGGAGAACAAGTATTAGTACACCGGAATGCCTACCGCCCAGACAAACAAGTTAAGTTAGAGCCTTACTTCTATGGGCCATTTACCATCACAGAAAAAATTGGAGAACTTGCATACCGATTGAACTTGCCGGAGGCCGCGCGCATTCACCCGGTAATTAACGTGGCGTTACTCAAACGATATTACGGACGGGAGGAACAAGAATTCCGACCAATACCTAATGGCCACGAACAAGAAACCGAACGAGCACTCGAAATTGATACGTTATTGGAAATCAAAGAGACGGGACGACGACCACGCTACCTGGTCACGTGGGCCGGATGTAATCCCAATGAACCCACATGGCTACTAGAACGAATTTGGCAACGTCTACCCGAACAGAGGAGACAAGAGCTCGAGGAACAGCACCAACAGCTAATACGCGGCGAACGAACACGAGAATTAGCAAACCGACGGGAAAAAACATAAGCGTTCGTTTAAGGGAGGGAGAGTGTAAGAGTTTAGGCTTCGAGCACTCGGATCTAAGGGATCCGTGTCCCACGGGGACTAGGGAAGAACGACAGGGCGAGAGTTTGGAAAGGAGCCAGATCGGGAAGATGATGGGCACGGTCGGGCGAGTGATCCAGTTGAAGGACGGATTACATATATAAGGAGGGGATCGAGAGAAGAGAGGGAAGTCACTCTTGTACAAGTACGAATTGAGCTATCTAAAAGAAGAACAACAACCCCTTCAAGAATTACCCTTCTATAACTTCTTTTAGGCACCTACATACTTTTCGAGATGTCCCAACACGATCATTTCGAGAGTGCTGACCCTCAATCAACTGTTCCTCGATCCACCACCTTTTTTGCACTTGCCAAACAAAAGCTTGACAAAAAAAATTGCAGCACCTATGATTCCAGCATGGTCTCCCACTGCAGTACTAAATAGGCCCTAAGGAGCTTAGCCGGTGTTGATCGAACGGGGAACTGCGTTGTCTCCTTGGTATGGCCGCAATTGACAAATCCACAAAGTTGCCCGGTTGTATCAGGCACGTCACATTTTCAATTGGTCATTTTTATGTTCTTCGATCGCTCCATATTAAGTCCCTTCAAGCATTATGAGAGTGACCGACAGTCACGACCTGTCAACATGGTCGTTCGCTATTTGTTCGGGCAGTGAGCCAAAAAAAAAACTAGCGACAAACCTCTCCTGAATAATTTGACCTTCACCCCATCTCTTTTATTCAATATCCCAATATCCACATCGACCTAAAATACATCTGACTATGCCGTGGGTCTACATCTTCTCGGATGGCGAAAGAAGTCGCCGAAGGTAGGGCGATTCTGCTGGCATCAGCGGCAGGGACCAATACGGCCCTGAAGCATGCAAGCCGGGAAGCTGGCAAAGGACCCTATTTTGTCCAAATAGGTAATTACGGAGATCTTGTATTCCACTATAAAATTGGAGTGCACTGCATTAAACATTTGATTATACACAGTCTGAATTTGTTTGGTATCCAGTCGAACAGAAATCCCCGTCCTACCCCATCCACCCTCCCGCTCCCCCCGCCGGATCATCCGCTGCTCTTGATTCAGCAAGTCAATAACTCATGTTCAGTGATTCATAAAAGCTTTTAAATAATGACAAACAAGCATTCCAAATCATACATAGACATACACATTGTTTCCAAAAACAGCAAAACGGGACAAAAAAAAAGAGAGACGTATTGACAAATGAGCATCTATACCTGCTCAAGCTGCCATTATTTTATATATGTAATATGTACACATGTGTTCATGTGAAATAAAAAACACAAACATCATTAAAACTAAAATGAAATGAAAATTAGTCAACAGCGCCGGGAAAAAGAACTCAAAGAGTCACTTCACCTGTTGATGGTTGCCCTGCGACGGCGATGGACTATAAACCGGAGCAATCGAGCCGCCGAATTGAGGATACATGAGCTGCGCCTGTGGGTATCCGCTGTTGGCCCCTGTGGGAAGTTGCTGCATTGACTCCTGTTGGGTCCTGTACTCGAATGGGAGATTTTGGCCCTGTGACTGCGACAAAATACTCTGGTACTGTCCATCAAACTGAGCTGAGCCTTGGGGGAGTGGCGGAGAGGATGGCACGTAAGAATAGAACGACGACGGTCTCTGTGCCGGGCGGACGTTCTGCTGCATGTACGGTTGCTGATATAAACCTGCATTCGCCATCTGTGGCGGTCCATATTGTGGCTGCTCGTTGCCAGAAATCTTGCCAATCTGATTCACACCGATTTTGTCCATTTGCAATGCCAGGTACTCCATGGCCGCCGGATCTACTCTCGGGTATTCATTAAGGTCGTACATGGCTCCATAATACGGCACTGCGCCTCTCGGTCCAGACTGGGGCGGCGTGCCGTAATCCCTGTGAGAACCGCTGTCATGGTTTCGCGATGAATGGTGGTGGTTGTGATGGTTGTGCCCATGGTGGTGCGCGTGGTGGCCACCCTGGAAGTTGCCGCCCTTGCTTGCAGATCCATTTGAATTTACGTGAGCACCACCGGTCGACGACGATGAAGCCGTGCTTCCGCTAGCACGCGATGACAGGCCAACCTCATCCAAGAGACGTCGATAGCCCTGCGATGGATGAACCTTTAGACGCATC
The DNA here is from genome assembly GCA_030556275.1 of Lipomyces sp. NRRL Y-27488. Lineage (NCBI taxonomy): Eukaryota > Fungi > Ascomycota > Lipomycetes > Lipomycetales > Lipomycetaceae > Lipomyces > Lipomyces sp. NRRL Y-27488. The sequence continues at coordinate 34,926 of JAKTPS010000039.1, read as the reverse complement.
AGAACGTTCCGGACAATTGAAATCGCATGCTGTCTGACATCAGTCTCCAAGAATGGCGTGGTTATGATTTTGAAAACAACGGTGGGGCCGTGAGCACTGTCGGACAGGATCTCTTCCAACACCGCCTCGTCGCTGTTCAGGATCAGCGCATCCAGTATCGCGCGGCGCGCGGCCGGCTCTGCGCGGTAGTTCACAACCTTCAAGACCGTCAGAGAGGCCAATTTGTGGGTGCAGAGCTCGACTAGATAAGGAATCAATCGAGGCGCGAGAGCCTTGTGCCGGTTGGGAAGCGTGCAGGTGTCCAAGAACCACGTCAGGAGCAACGCCCCGTTGGCGTTCGTTGCGAGTTGCACGGCATGAATCGTGATGGCCGCGGCCATAATTCGCTGCTGCTCCTTGTTGGCGTAGTGGCTCTCCAAACAGGCACGCATCGCTCTTGCACCGAATCGGCCCTGCGCGATTTCCCAAAAACGACTGAGCATTGTCTCGAAAATGAAGTTGTTGTATGGAGCTCCAAATCTCAAGCAGCACTGCAGCACGTAGTTTCCAAATTGATCAAGGAATAGATGAACGGTATACGGCCGGAGAGCATTGGCAATGATCGACATCTGCTCGGCGGTATAAGCGACGTCGATAACCTTTTGCGCTGCCCAGGTGCCGTTCTTATGGATTCCAAGCTGAGCCAAGTACGGTGCCAACCTCAGGAGCATCTTCGTTTTCACATCCTCTGAGCAAAATTCGAAAAGCTTTTGCACGACGGTATTACCGAGATAATCACTCGCGAGCTCTGCAATCTCATCCAGCATCTCTGTAGCAATTCCCTCGATCTCGCTCATGGTAAAATTGCCGTTGTCAATGCGCTTGCGCACTTCGCGAAGGCGGGGAGCATCATAAATGCGGTTCGGATTCGGCTCGGGCAGCGCCGGTAGGTCTTCGACAAACTCTGTGAACGAAATGGCATCGCGCAGGGACTGCTTTATGGCCGGCAACTCGGCGTCATCTGCGCCGAATTCCTGCACCGTCGCAAGGATGTCCAGCTCCATATCTCGCAGAGATCCCGTCACGATTGGAGGTTTGTCACCGAGTCGGACGACGTCGTCTGTCAAATTTCCGGGCATGTCCGACTGACGATGCGTCGACGATTCGGCGGCATCTTTGCCGACGTCCAATTCGCCGTCGCCGTTGTGAGGCCGAACAACTTTTGCGAATCCGATTTTTACACCTCCGGTTCCGGGAATCAGTTCCGTGCCACTGAGAGCGGCCTTCGCCTGTATGGAAGAGTCCGCCGTCGTGAAGTTAATAAAACCGCTGGTCTTGTTCGACAGTATTCGTACCGATTCGACCGTTCCGTACTTGCTAAAGACCTTTTGCAGAAAACTCTGCGATGATGAGACGGGAATGTTGCCGATCCAAAGCGCGCGCGTCGGGCCGATGGACTTGTCGTCCAAGGAATTAACGATCGTGGACTCGTCCGCGTTGGCGATGTCCGTGCCTGTGCTGTACGAGAGTTCCATTTCGGCGACGTACTCGGATCGCAGCTGAGGCTGCGCGAATCCCTTGATGCGTGCTTGTATATCAGGACCAGCGGTCGTGCGAGATCGCGGGCGAGCACTGGAAGAAGATTGGGCAAACTGAGCGAGTTCGTCCAGATCTCGGTGCTCGTCGGCCTCTTCAATCAGGCCCTCGAGGCCGGTGGTTGTCTGGCTGTCGTCGTAACGCTCGGATGCGTTGACAGAGTATGAGCGCAGGCGTGATATGTCAGTCCGAAGCCGCGCCACATCGGCGAGCAGGGAATTCGAGTTCGAGGACGGTGCAATAGGGGCATTGGCGGACGGCCCTGTTAGTCGTCTTGGCATTGATTCCGAAATTGACTCCGATAATGTGTGTATGTCACGGGGCAGGGTATGAGCGGGGTCATCGAGACCGAGATAGTCGAAGCTGCTCAGGGCGGGTTGGCCATGCGACGACGGATTGTCAGAGTCGTCAATATCGTTGTTCCAGGATGACCTTGGGAACATTGACGACCCGAACGTTGAGAGCACAGGCCGCTGCTGCGGCAGATTCAGCGAGCCAGAGCGATACCGCGAATGGGCAGGAGACGACTCCTGATGTGTGATATTCGGCGAAGGTGAGAGGCTGAGCGGTTTGTTCTGGATGATGGTTTCGATCGGCTCAGGGTGAGGGGTGAACTGAGAAGACGACGACGATGACGAGCTGGCAGAGAACTGAAGGGGGAAGGTGCTGGGAATTTGCTGGCTGTTTGCCATTAGGGAGGAGGACAGTCGAGACGGCATGGTGCCCGCTCGGGCACGCTGGCGGAAACCGCTGACAAAATTTGAGGAGGCCGAGGGAGGCTGAGGTTGCGAAGCCAGATCGGTTGAAAACTGCAGTGGCCTGGAAAGATCCGGGGACGAGGTCTGCTGTAATGGCGCAGTGCCGTCGAACATGGAATCGCGCTCGCGCTTCGGGGATACCAGCGGCGACGAGACACCGAGCTGCGGCCAGGAAGAGATATCTTGAGCTTGCAACTCGCGGGCCCTGCACGGCGTGAAATGTGAGGATATGCGGAGAAGAAAAAAAGACATCGGTGAATAAGATCGTACCTTTTCGAGACGTAGCGGGGATCAAAGGGCAGGGGGGATGCAGAACTCATGCGCGAGAGGGAATGGCGGGCTGACGACGATGACGACGACTCCGTGATCTGCGACGATGACTTGTAGAGCTGGTGCTGTGGCTGCTGCTGCTGCTGCTGCTGCTGCTGCTGGTCAAAGACGGCAGCCAGCGGAGGCGATCTGGAGGATCGGCTGTCCATGACGATGCCGGCTTGTTGCTGCTGCTGCTCCTGCTGGTGCTGGTGCTGCTGTAGCAGTTGCCGCAGGTGCCGCAGGTGCTCGTGCTAACTATAGAATCGACACAGCCGGATGGCACTAGCCGCGGAAAAGGGGCGCAGCGGCGGTGGAGCGTCAACGATGCGGTTGGAGGCGACGGAGCGTACGGGCAAAGGAAAGGAGGATGTAGACGGTGCGCAACGGAGTATGTTGCGAGTCAATGGACGGGGGAACTTTTGGGGGGTCGTGAGCTTTGAGGGGACGAGGCGGGGGAGCATTTGGTGGAAGAGGGACGGTCGCAGCGCTGCTGACCGGACGAGTGTTTTGTGTCTTTTCTGCTTTCTTCGTTTTGCTCGTTTCGCTTGTTTCGCTCATTTCGCTCAATTATTCGCTCAATTCATGTTTCCAATTGCTTTGAATTCATCGAGTGAGGTATATTTTACCAAGACGATTCAATCGTGGTTGTGTTATCATGCAAATGGAAGCATTCTTGAACGGGACAGTAACAGGGAACAGGCAACACAGGTTCACGAGGCAAAATCATCACTAAAATCAGTCTTTATTTTGCGACTACGACTAAAACTAAAAAAGTACTTTTTCTTCACACAGCCCACAAAAACGTAGGTCCTCAAAGAGGACGAGAGCAAAAATTGCAAAGCCCAGACTACCCGAAGATAGTTGGCAGCCGCAGTCAGATCCACGCTGTGCAATGTGGACACCGCAGCCAGTCGTCGAGAATTAGTGAGCTCTGACAACGCTTTCAGGTAAGTATGAAGAAAAGAAAAAGAGAAAAGGAAACGGAAAGGGCGGGCGGCGGCGGGCCTTATATAGTGCGGCCGGCAGGGTAAAGCCCTAACTCGGCCCCTGACCGCGTGCCCTAACCACCCGGAGCACGCACCGCCGTGACGCCGACCACGCCTCTCTCCATCCCTATCTGGCATCAAGACCACAGCCCACAGAACGCCAACCGCGATGCCTCAACAGAAGCCATGTTCACGTCCTGTTATTCATGACCAGTAAATACCGCCCATACTAGGTCCGACTAGGTCCAGCCACCACCCACCTTTGCCATGTCGCTCTTGGCGGACAGAGACTTCGCGCTCTACTGCCTGCGCAAGTCCTATCTGGATCGCATCCACGACGGCCTCGGCGAGCGCGTCATCCACCTCGACCATGACCTGTACATGCGCGCCTGGGCGATTTCCAAGGAGCCGTATCTTGGACCGGTCGAGTCCGTTCCGACATTCAATCCCGACCACCAGTTCTCGCCGCCGATTCCAAAATTCGTCGTGTCCCACCGCGTGCGCTCGGGGACCTCGCCGGACGGAGACGGGACATCTTCCAGCAATCTGTCGAGCTCGCGCGATCTCAGACTCATTGACAACTCCGCGAGCGAGGCGCCGGACCAACGCACGAAACCTAAGAAGGCACGACCGCCAAAGTTCGATGTCGAGTCGTCCGACTCCGACTTTGACTCGGACTTTGACTCGTCCGAGGAGGACGCGGAGATAGACGGCACCGTGCAGGAGCACAGCAGTAACCTGCCGAGCCAGGCCGCATCCGTCGCGGACGCCGAAAACGACGAGCTTGCCATTGAAGAGCTCCAACGCGCCGCCCGGCAGATCAAGTTTTCCAAGATGCCGGAGCGAACGAAGGACACGATTCCCGACGTCGACCAGATGCTGTCCAGCTACATGCAAGCCATGAATCGACAACGCCATCCCGGGCGATCCACATCCACTACGCAATTGGCAATGTCCAGCAGGGACGAAATTGGCCTCGCAGGAAATGCGACGAGCAAAGAAGGAATCACGTTTTTACAGTCGTCCTCCTTTCGCCGAAACGTCGATTTCGACAAGCGTTTCGAGAACTTGTGGAGCGAGATCTCAATGGACGAGGCTATAATGGAGGAGAACGAGCTCAACAGCAGTAGTAGTAGCCTGGCTCAGATCGTGAAACCGAGACTCAATACTGCACCAATCGAGACTCCACCCGAATCCATCCGAGGCGATCTTATGCGACACCCTTCTGCCACCGCGTCGAATACATTATCCCCCGTCATTGACCCACTGGCTGGCGAAGAAACGCGCGATCTATCCCGCGTCCCGATTGCGACCACACACAGCTCGAGGCTTACAGAACTCATAAAGCTGTCTCAGGGCGAGGAGAAAAATCCTTTCGAGAAGTATGCTTCCGTGTCCGGTGTCGGCGAACTGAAGCAGCTTCAACTGAAGATCTTCCGTCCCACGAGTGCCACGCCGACAGTTCCCTTCTCCGTTATCGTGAAGCCCGAGGTCTCGGTCGCCGACACAATCGGATACTCGCTATACCGCTACTGGGAGGAAAAATACAAGCCCGAGCTCAAGACGGACGAGATGGATGTGAACAAGTGGACGCTGCGGATCGTCGAGGAGGACGGCGAGCCCGATATAGATTTTCCCGCATTGGATAGGAGGAGGGCGGTATCGGCGTTTAGTTTTGACGAGTTTGCTTTGGTCGAAGCGACGCCTGAACAGGCGAAGGAGAATGCAAAACGGTCGTCGAATTGAACAGACGACGTATTCTAGACATTTGAATGTAGATTGTAGGCTCTTGCTGATGAGCGAGTGTGTACCCTAACCACATGACCTTTCTAGCGCCATGGACGTGATGCCGTAAAACAACCGATACCAGCTAAATCACCGTCGGTGGTGACACTGTAATAATTCGGCTTATGTCTCGAGACAACAGCTCACCGGAGCCCTCCTCGGAGGCAGACGACAGTCCGCCGCCGGTCGAACTTCTGGTGCTCGGGCGCGAGAAGCGATCCACGGCTGGCAATCGGCTGCGGCAGCTGCTCGACGTCGAGGAGGACAACGAGGTTGACGGCATCTTCGCCGAGACTGACGAGGACGAGGAGTTTGTGAGCAGCGCGGAAGAGGAGGAGAGCGACGAGGAGGACGAGGAGGAAGAAGGCCGGGAAGCGGAGGGAGCGGAGGCACAAGCGACCGCGGACGAACAAGCCGAAGAAGAAGAAGAAGCAGCGCCTGCTAAAGGAAAGAAGCGCCGACGAGACGAAGCTGAACTCAATGCGGACGACGTGTTCAGCGAGTCTGACGACTCCGAGTCTGACCGGCAGGCCGAGGAGAGCGACGAGGAACTCAAGTTCCAGCGCAAGGAAAGAGAAGAGCGCACGCGCCGGCGGAAAGCAAAGGAGCAGCGGATGATGACTGTTGGAGTCCATCGACCGAAAGCCGAAGCAAAGGCGAAACCACAGCATATGCCTCACCTGGTAGCCTCTCAAGAGGTAACAAGAACCAGTTCACGCGCACATACAGTCAAATATAAGCAAGAGATTCTGGACAGATTAGAACAGGAACGGCAACGAAGGGTATGTTCTGCTTTCGATTTCTAAGATATATATGTTAGATTGACTTACAGGTTGTCTACTTTTCTATAGGCCAGCCTACCCGTTCCCAAGATCAAATCCAAGGTGGAGATCACTCAGGAGGAGCGAATCCAGCGCGCGAAGCACATCGAGGAGCGAAACCTGAAGTCATTAAACAAGTTCTTTGAGCAAGAGATCGCGCGCAAGCGCAATCAGCGCGCGGCCATGTTTGCCAAAGCCACCGAGTTCGGCCCGTTCCTGCGGTGGAAGAGCCAGCTTGGCGAGCTGCCGGTCAGCCGGATGGGCCGGGTCGTCGAGGAGCTCGCGCCGAACGCGGCGCGCAAGCCGTTCCGGGAGGCGGGCGACAACGCGGCCGCGGACAAGCCGAAGAGGAAATACAAGCGGCGGGTCAAGGTTGATCCGACAACCGCCGTGAAGGTGGAGGACGGCGCGAAGGAGTCGACCCCACTACCTGAGAATGCGGGCACAACTACAGAGGAGAAGCCTGCTGATGACATTGCTACTGAAAAGAAAGTAGAAGTGGATCATACTGAGAAAGCTCCTGCTGTCGGTGAATCTACAGAGACTCCTCAGCCTGCAGCAACGACGTTGGCGTCGACGTCGGAGACTGCTTCAGTGACAACACCCGCGACGATGACCGCTACCACGACGGCCACGATGACCACGACCACTACGACATCGACCTTGCCAGCGACTTCGGTGCCACCTGTGGTGCGGCAGATAACCGAGCTCGAGACTGACAAAAGACTTGAAGGTTCAGAGGGTACGCAGTCCGTTGAAAACGAGGTTGAGAGCGCGGGCCCCAGCCGGACCATGACCGACGAGCCTGAGGTGATTCATACAAAGGCCGAGCCTGTCGACGAGGCACAGCCAGACAGGGGCAAGATAGTGCGCAGCGAGCCTACAGTGACGTGCTCTTTCGACACCATGAGCGTAATGGACTATCCCGCGGACAAGGCCATCGACGCCCCGCTGGTGAGGTCGGTCTTGTTCGGCCCGCAGGCGGCGAAACCGCACGCGTCGTATCCTCTGACGCGGCATATCTGCGCCGTGAGCGGCAAGCCGTCGCAGTTTGCTGAGCCCGAGACGGGCATGGACTACTACAACTTTGACTGTTTCAAGATCGTGCGGCAGGTGGTCGCGGGCGAGCTGCCGTGGAATGGGTCGGTTGGAGGTGGGTTTTACTACGTGGAGGGCAAGATGGATGAGTAGCAGTTGTACGAGTAGCAGTGTATGATACGACACCCTTCGGGGTTATCAGGTAATTTACCACCCGACACAAAATGCATTGGAATAGTGCTATATATTGGACATCAGGTCAACAAACTACAAAAAGACTAGATCGACAAAGCGGAGCGACCTGTATGAGTCGTCTTTCGACTGGAGCAGGGCTACGAGAGGCCGGGCCTGTGACCAGCGAAGTCAGAATCTGGTCAGAGCTCGATGTCAAAGACGTTCTTCTGCACGCCGTTGGCGTAGGTCTCGTGTTCGACCAGCTTCAGCTTCTGTGAGTCCTTGTCCGTGACGCTGAAGAGTCGTTTGCCCGCGCCGAGGAGCAGCGGGAATACGAGCAGGTGGTAGCGGTCGATCAGGCCCGCGTCCGAGAGGCTCTGGTTCAGGGACGCGCTGCCGTGGACGATGATCGGTCCCCCCTCGGTCTCCTTCAAGGTGGCGACCTCGTCGAGTGAGCGCAGGATCGTGGTCTCTCCCCAGTTCGAGACCAGGTCCTCGTCGGAGAGGGTGGTCGAGACAACGTACTTCGGCATGGTCTTGTAGTGCGCAAAGTCCTCCATGTCCGGCCACACCTTGCTGAAGGCCTCGTAGCTGACGCGGCCCATGAGGATGGCGGTGGACTCCTGTTGCTCCCGTCCCTTGATCTCGTAGGCTTCGGGGACGAAGTCGACGTCCTTGAAGGTCCATCCGGCGTTGCGGTAGCCTGGTTCGCCGCCGGGGGCCTCCACGACGCCGTCGAGGGACATGAAAGCGGAGCTGATTATGGTGCGCATTGACACGACTTTTCCTTGCAGAGAGGATTATGGCCGGAGCTAGCTCTTGGTCAGAAGCGCCATTTTCAACGGGCAACGGCGGCTTTTATATTTGCCACAGCGCAGTACCTGTCCAGTCGCAGCGGTGCGAGGCGCGTTGGGCGGCCAGCCAATCAGACGCCGCGTGGTCACGGGCACACGCGCCTTGAGCGCGTTTGCGCGTGACGGCGGAAAGGTAAAATTTCGGCCCAGCGCGCCTCCTCGTGTTTGCGGCCCTTCCCCGACGCTTCCCAGTGTGTTAGGTCGGGTCTACTGATCTGCACGAGAGTCTTTATATCCCTCACCTTGGGACTAACTCGCCTGTAGGCATTGTGGCTGGCGACAACCTCAGTCGTGACTGCGCATGTTGATGCACGGACGAGCCTGTCAAATCTCACCACCAATGCGACGAAATTGAAGGGGTTCGCTTCAACATCCTCAGGAAAGAAGAAGGCAGAGGTCCTTATAATCATAGTAACTAACTCCATGGGTACACGGACAGAGATAGGGGAGGAGGCGTGCGGACCGTCGCCCTCTTCCACTCAAGGCCTGACAAACTTGGCCCCACTTCCTAAATCTCATCGCCTCATTTTTGCGACCCCGTTGCATTTGTACGCCCTTGTACATACATACATGATAACTACATAGAGTAAGCAGAATAGCCTGAGGATCAGATTTGGCGATCCTGCCTCCTCCGGGTACCCTATCCCTCTCAGTACCCTATCCCCCACGTCACGTGCCGAGCTGGACTGCGAAGAACGGCGTGGTCCTTTGTCTTGTTCCGGCCAGTCTGCTCGTCGGCCTTTGTCCATCGTCACCCCCATCTTGCTGCTCTCCCTGGGCCCTGTGCCTGTCGCAACGCTACACTCCGGTGCCGGTCCGGCTGAAAACCCCAGTTCATGGATCTGTCTCCGTGCCGTGCCCGAACTCCCGAGCCTCTCAGTACTATGTGCCGCGCGGTGTAGTCAACCGCTCGCGTCAATCTCGCCTCGTCGTCCTTTAACACATCTCCACAGCCCCGTCCTCGATGGATCACTCCGCCTCCGACAGCGCCCATTCGGATCCAGTGGGCCACGCCTCTCTGGATGCGGCCGCGGTCTACGAGATCGACGAGATCACCCGCCCCGCCGACGAGACCTCTCCCACCAATTCGGACCGCGCTCGCGTCCTGGCCGTCTACGATGGCTCGTCCGACGGCGGATTCGCCTCGAGCTCCTCTTCCAGCGGCGCCGACAGCTCCTCGGAGATGCCATTTGCGCACTTTGGTGAGGACTCGTCCGCGCCCTCGGGAGGCATCGGCAACATCCAAAGCGGCCACGCTTTCGTCCGGCTCGGCGGAGAAAAGTTTTCGCCCGGTCTGAGGCACCCCTACACATTCCCTGGACCGGGAAACTACGACCGGAGACAGCTGCTAAGTGACAGCAGCAAGCTGGTCGTCAAACGCAAAAGCCACAGAAAATCGAAAACCGGGTGCATCACATGCAGGCAGCGGCGCGTCAAATGTGACGAACAGCTGCCTGTTTGTGCTAATTGCACAAAACACAGAGGTAGATGCTAACCTTCTACGTCGGCTGCTTGAATTCTGTATGCTGACGATCTATTTTTTGTAGTTCGATGCGATTACGAAAACCTGACGTCGGAGGACCTCCGTGACCGGTACCTCGCGCAGTTGGTCGAGAGAGTGATGACCTACCTCCTCCGGCAGTCTCTCGGACGCACGCGTCCATACGCAGCCATGCGCGTCATGCAGGGGCTCTCCAACACCGACGCCCGGCTACTCCAGCATGTGTCGTACCTCGCCACAAGATTCGTTGCCGTTGGCCCGGAGCACTCGCTGATATGGAAGGAGACCGGCGTCCAGTTCGCCCAGCGCGAGCCCTTCCTCATGCATGCCTTTCTCGCGCTCTCGTCCGCCCACGTCGGCTTCCTCGCGCGCAGTCCGGACTTGTTCCGGGTCGCGCTGGAACACAAAACGGTCGCGCTCCGGGGCGCCCAAGAGGCGCTTTCGGTCTTCACGCGCGAGAACGCGGAGAGCGTGCTCAGCGTGTCGGTCCTGTTGTCCTGGCAGGCGCTGTACTCCGAGGACCGTGATCCGTCGGGCGGGTCGCAGTTTGCGAGCCTGGCACAAGGCATCAGCACGGTCTTGGCCGCCATGGGCTCCTGGCGTGAGGACTCGCCCCTTGCGACGATGTACTATCGCAGTCTCGGGGCCGACATCTGGCCGCCTCCACCTTCCCCGGAGTCAACCGTGCCGCACGAGATCATGGTCAGTCTGCGACAGCATTTGTCCCGACTCCAGCCTTTGTGTTTGGACTCTGTAACGCCGGCCCGGCGGTACTGCTTCAGTGCGCTTATGCGGGAGCTGGACACATTTATCGGCATCCTGGCGAGCCGGACGGACGACCCGCTCACGCTCGAGGAGCTCATAATTTGCACGGAGTCGTTTGCGGGGTGGCAGCGGTGTTTTGTGCCGTCCGAGGCCGACCAGGACGCGCCCGCGTTCGGTTACCGGTCCGACGACTCGACGCCGATCTCGGAGTACATCCTGCGGACGTACGCGACGGACCCGGTCACGCGCTTGCTCTTTGGGTACTTTTACTGCGCCGGCCTGATCATCGACGGGCTCTGGCCGGCCGCGCGGCGCAGCGCGTCCGTCCTCGTCCGGCTCGGCCCGCTCGAGAACGTCCTGTGGGGCCTCCGGCGGCGGCCGGAGTGGTGGAGCGGCATGAGCGGCTACGCTCATTTTGTCGAGCGCGTCGTGGACTGCTACAAGATCCGGTCGTGGCTGCCCGTGCTGGATACCGGCGCACAGATAGATTTGCCGGAGCGGGTGGTCGAGGTGCTCTGGTACGGCTTGACCGAGTCGGAGTCGCTCAACGTGGTCAATTGAGAGGGTCATGTATGTCTAATTGGCAGCATTGTAATATAGGTAGCTTCCTTCGTTAGTCTTGGTCGTCTTTGTTTGGTTGTTTGCTCCTGTCTTTTGTTTTTGATTTGTGGCCAGTGAACGGGGTGTTTTTCTACTTTGTCAAGGACAGGTTTTGTAATTTGCCAAATGCCTAATTAATTATCATATAACGTATTTACATTTCAAAGTTACAGACTTTTTGAATTCTCCAACTCGAGGTTTACTATAGACAAAAACTCGGACGTGCTGATTCCAAAGCCCTTAGCAAGACTCAGCAAATTGCGAACCGAGACTTGGACATGCGCGCGCACTGCGCTGCTGCTCGCCCCAGTCGAGCTCAAAACGTCAGTGGCATCTGCAGGATGGTCTGTAGGAGCACCAGAAGCAACTTGATCTTCCGACGCTAATGCCGTTTCAACCTTGTCGTATCTGTCGTAGTAGTCGGCGTCAGAGTCACCGCTTCCGTCCATGGACTTTGCAGCTTCGTCGGCGTCGCCTCCCGCCTGCGCGTTTTCGGCGCCTTCGAGCTGCTTGTCGTAATTGTCCCAGTAGTCGTCTTCGGAGTCGCCCTGGTCGTGCTCTTGGTCGCTCAGGTAGGCCAGGCCTGCGGCGTCGAGTGCGCGGCCGGTGCCGGTGACGTTCTCGAGCGAGATCTGAAAGTCAGACACCCGGCTCCCGGCAGCCAGCTCGTCCGAGACCGAGATGGACTGCTCGCGGACGTTGTGCACGCGCCAGGCGGTCTCAACTGTCTCCCAGGCCCAGGTGATCTCGAGCTCGCTCGATGGTATCCAGACCGACGCGAGGAACGTCTCGATGTCGGGCCGTGCGTAGCTCTTGACTGTCCGGCTGCTGACGTCGTCGTCGTGTGAATCGGTCGTAGCAAGAAGCAGTGTTTGGGCTTCGTACAGTTTCTTCGCGATTGTATATCCGAGATCATAGTGTTCGTCGTCGTCGGCGGCGGCTTTGCTTCGTGGTGCAGTCGACCATGACAGGAGCTCCGCCCATTTATGCTGCTTCTCCGACCGCGCTGCTCCATTCACAGCCTCGCCGTCGTCTTCAAGGTCTCCGTCGACAGCCGGCTCGGCCGCCGCGCTGCCATGCAAATTGAACGTATACCGGGCGCGCAGCAGCGGGCTCAGGTGGACCAGGAGCGACGAGTTTATGCTCGAATCGCTCTCGGTCTGATACCGCGGATCGGTCTCGATGAGCGACGCGGACGATTCGTCGACCGCAAAGGCTGGTGCCGGGATATGCGAAAGAAACTCTCTCAGTAAAGAGTCGAGGTCGGGCGAGGAAGGCGGGTCCATTATGATTGAAGCACAGCTGATGGAAGAGTTGGGCTCACAAGCGTCATAGTCGACATGTCCCAAGACCGGTTCCTCATAAGCATAGAAATGCTAGAACTACAGAATATATGTTGGCTCATAGTCAAAAACTAATTTAAATATCCGTCGAAAATTATGCAAGGAAATATGCCGGAAACCAATCGCCTATGACTACGCCGCTTACTCACATTGCAAACCAGGCAAAAGCCAACAAATGTAAGACCACATATATTTACACGTAACTAACACGAACGGCCATGCCGATGGTCTTTCGAACATTCGCCCATGTATAAACAAGCATCCTCGACAGCCTCTTCCTGTTTTCCGGCACGCCCAGCGCCAGGATCAACACCACAAACGCGAGAATGAGCTCGACCAGGCGCGCCAGCACCTCCGGTCTCCTTGACGCGCGAGCAATGACGCGCCACATGCTCGCCACGTTCAGGAGCTTTCGTCTCGTGTCTCCTTCGTTTGGAACGATGGCCTGCGGCTCTCGCGGCGACGCGGCATCTTCAGATGGCTTAGAGGCTATGTCTTCCGGCGTGACGTCGCCTTTCCCGCTGCCGGCCGCGGACCGCGGCTGACTGGCGGTCTTGGACTTGTCTTTTGCTTTTTGTTTCTTCCGTGCCAGCAGCCGCTGCTTCTCCTTCGCCTTCTTCTCGGCCTCGAGTTTGCGGGCGTCGGCTTCGAGCTTGTCGAGAGCGGCCAGCATCTCGGGCGTCTTGTCGTCCGAGTATAGTTTGTGTGTTTTCAAGAACGCTTTGGCGTCACTCCACTTGGAGCAGGCGGGCAAGACCAGCATCGCGTACAGTTCCAAGACCTTGATGTGCTCGGAAGGCTGCACTGTAAACGATTTCGCGTCGATGTACTCTTTCAGCCGGGTGCATATCGAATCAGGGTTGGCGTGCCGTACACACGCTTGCGACCTAGATCACACGACAAAAGTCAGCCTGCGTCCCTCGGATAGTCGTTACGGGGAGACGTACACTGTGGCAATCACTTCGGGCGAAAGCTCGGCGTTACCCCAGGCCAGAGTGATCTGGTCCCAGACGTCGGCGTTGTCAAGCAAGCCCTTGATCTTTGTGATTTCGGCCTTGCTGAACTCGCTGTTAAGCACGTCGGCAGGCAGATTCGAAATGCCGTCCAGCAGGGCAATGTACAAGGTCCATGTCCGATCACGCAGGAGCGCGTCCCGGCAGACGGTCTCGTACAGCGTGGACGACGCGGACACGAGCGGCCAGATGGCGGCATACGCATCAGCAAACTGGTGGTTGATGAACAGGCGGCGGGCCTTCTTGTAGACGTTCGTCGCGCGCTGGAGCGGGCTCACGTCGGTCGACTGCTGGGACGAGCTGGTCGAGTCGACGGTCCAGGAGAGCGATGTGGTAGTTGCCATTTGGACGTGCTGGTGGTTAGAGATGAATACAGGAGAGTGCGGACGACAAAGATCTGCTTGTGTGTAGCTCCTGCTCTGGTAGCATCGACATGCAGCTGTTTGATCTGGCTTGCGAGCGACTGCGTGCTGGTGAATAAGGCGAACAGGTGAAGAGTGGCCAGCCAGGCCGAGGAACGAGTTTGTGTGGGGATCCTCGGAACCGACCAGGACCGGTCTAACCGCATTCGGCCAGGGGCTTTGGGTTAGGGCCCGTTTGCTCCCAACGTTAGGGTTAGCAGTTACCCGGACCGCGAGCCCTAATTTCGGCAGTCACGCGCCACTTTCTTAACCCTGGTCCTGACGACACGCCGCAGCCAGCAGCAGGGAACGGGACAGGGCGAGGCTCAATCAACCACGACGCGAATCTCGACATCGTCAATCACCAGCCCGGCTCAGTCCACGTCCCTCCCCCCCAGACTTACGCCATCCACCATGCTGATTCCCAAGTCCGAGCGCACCAAGATCCACAAGTACCTCTTCCAGGGTGTGTATTCCCCCGCCTGCCGATGTGACGCAATGTGTTCCCCGCCGCCGAGCGACCGTAACTGACGGCACTGCGTGTTTTCTATAGAGGGCGTCCTTGTCGCGAAGAAGGACTACAACCAGCCGAAGCACGAGGACATTGACACGAAGAACCTATATGTAAGCGATCCTCAGTCCGTTGTTTGTCGATCGTGCCGCGATCGTCAAATTGTTCCGTACGTTGAAGGGAGCATTGGAAGATGTTGACACACCATCCACACACAGGTCATCAAGGCTCTCCAGTCCCTCGACTCGCGCGGCTTCGTCAAGACCCGGTTCTCGTGGCAGTACTACTACTACTCTCTGACCGAGGAGGGTATCGAATTCTTGCGCGAGTGGCTACACCTGCCCGCCGACATCGTTCCGGCCACACACAAGAAGCAGGTCCGCTCCGCCCCACCAACCGACCGCCGACGACTCTAGAAAAAGTTTTTCTTTAATATCAGAATTTATATGCTTGTATATTTGTTAGTTATGGGATAAGAAAATGCATTTTTCAAAAAAGCTCTTTTGGAGGGTCTGAAACGCTTGAAAATAACCCGAAACGTGAGATGCGACTCGAGTTCTTTCGGCACGGCTGGCTGTATCGTCTCATACGGCTGAGTCTTGTGCAATGATTTGAATCAATTACGGCGTTTTCTTCTTCGTGCTTAGTTTGATAGTAGATTGAGTAAAAGATATACATGTTATAGTTATCGCAGTCCGTCCTTGCCTATCATATCATACAATCATACGACACATTCACTCCATACTAGACAAAGCAATAAATCGTCCTAGTAAATCCTATCTACCGCTGCGACTCCGACATCTGGCTATCTTTCGCCGCGTTCAATGCGCCTGGATTACGCGGCATGAGATAGCCCGGCGGCGGCGGCGGCATGCCGTACATGCCCGGCACGAACCCGTTGGACATGGGCGGCGCATGCATGGGCGGCAGCGCGTTGCCCATGTGGCCCCGGCCGTCCATGCCCGGCATATACGGACCCGGAGGAGGGCCTGGCGGCATGCCGATAAACGGGAAGTGCTCGTTGATCGACGCGCCCTGCGGCGGCGGCGGCGGCGGGCCGTTCGACATGTTGCCCATTCTGGGCGGATACATCTCCGGCACGAATCCCGGAAAGTTCGGCTGAACGCCGCCCATGGGCGGGAATCCGCCTTGGCGCAGCTGCGACTGCTGCTGTTGCTGCTGGTGTTCCGCCAACTCCTGTTGAGAAGGTGGCCGGCCGCCTCTTGTAAGGAATGGAGGGAATCCCTGCGGCATCGGCGGCGGCGGCTGCATGGAGTCGGGGGTGCGCTCCTGATTGTAGTTCATGTTGCCTCGGGGAAGAGGCATTCCCGGCCATGATTGCTGGGGTGGCATGCCAAACGGCGGCACCGGGCCATTGGATAACGGCGGCATCTGCCGCGGCAGCTTTCCGTCCAAAGCAGACGACGGAGGAGGAGGACCGCCACCCGGCATCGACAGACCCGGCGGTGGCATGACTTGTGGCATTCCTTGTCGTTGCGGATCTATTGGGAGCCTCTTGTCTGGCTGCTGCTGCTGCTGTTGTTGTTGCTGCTGTTGCTGTTGCTGAAGAGGAGGAGGAGGAGAAGGAGGTACCTGAGCTCGAGTATTCAAACCCGGCGGAGACGAAAACTTGAATGCAGGCAGCTTTTGCTGCTGCTCCGGGCCCGCTGAAGTTGAGGTGCGAGACTGTGGCCGCGCTTTCGACGACCCGCTCATAAGACCCATCAAGAACTGCGCATTGCTGCTATCATTTGCCTTGACAGGCTGGCTCTCGCTTGAAGGTTTAGCCTTCCTAGGGTTCTCCGACAGGGAAGCGAGTGGCGCCACAGCACTGGTCTGAGGAGGCGACGGCGCCGTATCAGTCTGGCTGACTGGCGGCACGGCAGCTGCGGCCTCCCCGGAGACATTGACCGGTTTGTTGCCCAGGATCGCCATTATTCGTTTGAACCCATCCCTGTCGGTCGACGAACCCGGCTTGGAAACGTCTGCGGCCACGAGCCGAGAAGAAATAGTTTCACTGTCGTTGTGGTCCGTGGCCGTCGAATCTGTCCCGGAAATTTCCGGTTGGCCTGCAGAGTCGCGAACTGGAGCGTCTGTCTGCGACGGCATACTGTCGCGAGGGGCGGGAGCCGCGGGCTCTTCGGTTTGGAAGAACGACGAAAACTTTGACGAACGGGGCCCCTCGCTCGGCGAATTCTTGACCTTTAAACTGTCAAACGCAAAGAAGCTCTCCTTGCGGTCGTCGACGTGGACTTTTGCGTCAAACGAGTCGTAGCTGAATTCCGTTGATGGGGCTTCCACGTCAGCCTCTTTCGACTTGCGTTCGCTGTCCGCGGCCTTCATGCGAGCCTTCCATGCCTCAAAATCCGCCACGGAGTGCTGCTCGCCCGCGCTGCTTGCAGAACGCGACGTCGACGGCGCCGGCGGAATCGCGAGACTGGACGCGCTAACGGCGTTCGCGAAGTCACTGTTTCGTAGATTGACGCTCTCGTGGTGGTCGGTGGACGTGTCCATCCACTCCGGAGCTTTCTCCACATATCGGCTGGACGACGACCACTTCTCGCTCGCCCGCGGCTCGCGGTCCCTGTCGTAGTCCCGGTCCCGCCAGGAGCCCTCGTCCTTGCGTGTGCCTGCCTCCCGCGGCCGTCGCTCGCGGGGGCCGCCCGGAACGTCGGACCGGCGCGACGGCTTGTCCACGTCATCGCTGCCGCTCTTGCCTCTGACTCTGTAGACGCCTTCTCTGTGATCGTCCGTGGGATCGTCGTCTCGCAGGCCCTTGCGTGCGCCGGCATTGTGGATCTTGCTCGTCGGAAAGCGGGAGGACGCTGCGGACGACAACTTTGAGCCGCTTGACGACGCCGAATCGATGCTCCGGTCCGACTTTGCGAATGCGGATCCCCTGGCGGACGCGTCAAAGGACGATTCAGAAAACTTGTCGCCGGTCGCGTCATTCTTTCGCGCGGAAAACGATCCAAATGAGATCTTGGGGGGTCCCAGAACGATGGAGTCTATATGGCACGTCAGGTTAGAAATCCGGAAAAATCAAAAGTGCAAACCAGCTGGACAGGCTAGAAGAGAAATCGTACCTTTAATCCCCGATGACTTGTCCTCTCTAATAGCGCGGAAACGTTAGTAGTCGAAATGAGAATAGACTGAGTGGGCACGACCTACCGTCGTTCTTTTCCATCGTCATAAACATTCTCGCCGTCGGGTTTGACAGACGCCCTTTTTGACAGCGCCGAAGCGCTTCCTGGTTGCGCGCGGGCAACAGCAGTTATTGGGCTATGCATTATTAGCCAAGAATCTCTGGCCGGACCGGGGGGCGAGCAACAGCCCACAAGGTGAAAGTGTACCTCATCCATTCGTCAAACGGCGGCATCGACTCCGGTGGCGCGCACAGCGGCGACGACGACAGGACGAGGAGTTCCTGTATGGTATATCGGCTTCCTTCCATTTGCAAGGCGGTGATATGAACTGTGCTATAGGCTTGGAGACTGGGCAAATTGTTGAGCGTGAACGGTCAGGCGGGTGAGGGGGGGAAGGCAGACGCAGGGAATTCTTTGCCGCATCGAAATCAAGACCACGTACCAGCATTCAAAAACAGTCGCAATGTCAGATCCAACCAGCCGAGATTTGCAAATACGATAAAAAAGGGTACTAGCAAATAACTAAAGCGGATAATAAGTTGTGGCTACAGTATACGGTTGATTAGGATAGGAAAACAGTGACTCTTGAACAGGTGAAATCTGACGTGTGATAAATGAGATCATGTGCCGGGTAGGAAAACATAACATCACAAAAGCAAACACTATTCGAATGACAAGGTGGTTAAACGGCAACGGTATTCTTACTCCTTCTATTTAATTTTTAATTATATCCTCTCTACTCCATATGAATTCTTTTTCTGCCTGTGTCGATATTACTCTCTGCAGAGCAGTTGGTGGTTTATCCGTCAAGAGTCAAGATTTTGGCGGAGGCACGCTGTAGTCGGGGCTTGCAGCCTGTGTCTATATTTACAATTGCTTGTTACAATTGCTATTTTTACAATTGCTATTTACAACCGCGACATGATGTTTGTATTTATAAAATATAATATCACAATTGAATAGAAAGACCGATGACCGAAATGATATATCTACCCTTCGCAGGAGCATGACAACAGAGCGTTTATGTTCCGCTCCCTCCAAAACCACACCTCATGAATGACATTGTGTAGGGATAATTGACCAAACATTAAACAACGTTGCTCACGCAAGAGCCCCCTCGCCCCTGTCAGCTTTCAATTTCGCTTCAAACTTGGCGAATTCCTGAAGAGAAACCTCCTCCTCCGGATCCAGCACCTGCTGGATGCCGGTGACGCCGTCGACGTAGTGCATCAGCATTGCCTCGATGCCGTTCTTCAGCGTCACGGACGAGCTTTCGCACGAGCGGCACGCGCCACGCAGCTTCAGCTGCACGACGCCTTCGTCGGTCAGGCCCTTGTACTCGACGTCGCCACCGTCCTCCTGGATCGCGGGCCGGATGCGGGTGTCGATGAGCTCCTTGATCATGCTGACAACCTCGGAGTCGCCCTCCTGCGGCATCGTGTCCTCGTTCGGCAAGGTGTCCTCCAGCAGGATCTTGGCGCCCGAGCTGAGGAACTCGGTGAGGAGCGAAAACACCTCGGGCTTGAGCACCGCCCAGGACGTCTCGGGGTCCTTCTCGATCGTGATGAAGTCCGAGCCAAACATGATGGACCTGACGCCGTCGACCGTGAAGAGCTTGCGCGCGAGCGGCGACGAGTGCGCCTCGCGGCCGTTGACGAACTCGACCGTGCGGGCGTTCTCGGGCAGGATCTGCATGGACGGGATGAACTTCAGCGCGTCCTGGTTCGGCGTCGTCGAGGTCTGAATGAACATTGACCGGGACTGAACAAACGGCCTCAGCGACAGATCCGCGAAGCTGTTCTTCTTACTGGCGCTGCGGATGCCATGCTGGGCGAGGTTGAATGGTGATGATGCGGATGACGTCGAGCTGATTGTTCGTGCCGAGGCAACCCGGCACTGCTGCCGGCCGACCGCGCCGAGCAGGCGCAGACTCGACATTCTAGATGTCCGAATAGTTTGCATGTTATTGTCGTGTATTCCAGAACCGTTCTGCAGTAGAAGAAGGAAGCGGAATATGAGCCGGAGGCAATACCGGAAGCGTTAGTAATATAAATTCGTTTGGCGACGGGAAGCTTGTGGGTTAGGGATCAAATTTAAATGTCCCAACGGATTTTTCTCATCTCGAACGTCTCGCAGACGAACAGGCAAAAAGATCACGAACGACATTCGTTTTACGGAATTTTGACAAGCGGGCTTGTATTAACTCAGACACAGTCGGGACTACTGTCTATACCGTGTTTATTGCAAGGCCTGTGAAGCTGTTAGCCCGTCTTCGAGGTTCTTCATTCATTCGCATTTCCCACTTGCTCGCATCCGCGGGCTCACTGGAATGGAATCGAGCTGAGAAGTCGAGCATGTCGTTCATATTCGGCCTGAGTCGCACCATCAGGCCGGCCCTCTTTCCTCGGATATGGAGGCCGACCGGCCGTGCGGTGGGCTCTCTCTCGGCCGCCCTTTCGGCTCCGACCGTAGAGTCCCCCTCGCGCCCGCCCAAGGAGAAATGCCCGTCGTGCGGTGGTCCGTTTACGATTCCGCATACTCACACGGACGTGGACCAGCTTGCGGCCCAGATGACCGAGCAACCGAAAGGAAGGCGCATGAGATTGGAGGACGTCGTGTTTGCGCGCCATTTGGCTGCCTTGGACGCCGACGATGTAAGACTTTTGCTCCAGGGCAACGGCGTGACGGACGGTAGCTTCTTGGACGCGAAGGACCAAGAGCAAGACGACGAGAAAAAGGAGCCCGTGTGCGACAGATGCCATGATCGTCTTTACCAAAACAAACCGCGGCTGCTACCCCGGGTCAATTACGATGAGATTTTCCAGAGTCTGCCGGCGGGCGGACACTACACGGTCGCGCATGTGATTGATGCGTTCGACGCCCCGATGTCTCTTGTGCCAATATCCCGACTGCTTGCTTTATACGGCAAGGTGCCGACTCGGATTATCTACATTGTTAACCGTGTGGACTTGCTGGTCAGCCAGTTCTCCGAGGTCAACGGACGACTTCGGCCGTACATGCTGGACGTCCTGAACAACGCATACAAGATACAGACGAGCAGGATAACTTCCACGTCATTAAGTGAAGGCACGTCGCTCTGGAACTACGGTCTGGGAGAGCCGTCGCCTGCGACGCTGGCAACGCGCGAGTATCTTGACTTGCTTGCGCCGTCGCGGCTGCCGGGCATCCCGAATGAGAACCTGTTTCTAGTTTCCGCAAAACTCGGGTGGAACATGGCGGAGTTGACGGACGCGCTTGGCGGCGACACGTATTTTATTGGATACACGAACGTGGGCAAGAGCAGGCTCGTCAAGGCGCTGCTGCAGGACCGGCAGAGCGCTGCGTATGAGAAGACCACGATCTCTCCGCCCGGCGAGAGCCATTTTCCGGGCATGACGCGAGGCAAGATGAGGTACGAGTTCATGTCAAAGGGCCGCCGTCTGCACATTACGGATCTTCCGGGACTCGAAGACAGCTCGAGTGCGATCTGGTATGACTTGAAGCCGGAAGCCATCAAGCCACTGGCACAGGGCCGATACCTCCGGAGAGACAAGCGCGAGCATGCTACAATAAAGGCTGGCCAGTGTCTTCATATCGGTGGAGTTGCCATGATCGAGTCACCCGACGTGAACGTGGTTGCGTGGAGCATGATTGGGCAGAAAGTGTTTACGAAAATGTACACCCACCGAGACGTCGAGCGCGCAAAGGCGGTGGTGAACACCCAGGACGTGTCGGCCAAGTACCTAATGCAGACGGGCAAGCACGACAGGTTCACCGTGGCGGCAGACTTTTTCATGGACGGGGGCGGCGCGGACATTGCAATTCGCGGGGTCGGGTTTGTCGAGTTGCGGATAAGCGGGAAAGTGCCGGTGAAGGGCGCGAGAATCGTGGTCCACGTGCCTGACGGGATTAACGTCGCAATTAGGCGGCCCATCATTGACAAGCTGAGGGACTTGAAGTTCAACAAGAAGGTACGGTATCAAAAAGGGACGGTTTTCCAAAAGAAGAAGTAATGTTTGCTGTACATATATATATAAGAGAAGCTATTTTTACACGACGCCTACCCGGCTGGGGCTCCTTTTAGCCATACAATCCTAGTTCCATGCCTATTGGCTGTTTCTTTCCGTAGACTCCTTCCCAAGAGGAAGGATATGCCCACGCCTTCGGTAAAGGGATGTCGAGCAATTGCAGCGCCAACTCGGCCATCTGTGTCGCGTCGAGGATGTTGTCGCCGTCGAAGGCGAAGAGGATGATGGACGACAGCGGCAAGTTCGCCTTGACCGCCTCCTTGAGAAAGTGCACGGTTATGCCCGAGCCCGGCAGTCTGCTTGGGAGCGTGTACTCTTCGTAATCGGGCGCCGCCGAGGACGTGTCCTCCAGCGAGATGCGGGCGATCTTGCGCGAGAGATCGAGAATCGTGGACGCCCTGCCCTGGGACGACCGGTCCGACAACGTGAGCGTGAGAGTCTTGGACGTGCTCGGGTCGGCCTTGCGGGTCGCGTCGGCGGATGACAGCAGGAGGATTCGGGAAAACTTGTTTGCGCGGATGAACGGCAGGAGGATCTTGGTGACGAAGAGCAGGCGCGAGCCGGGCAGGGTCGGCGACCGCTGGATAAGGCATGTGAACCGGTCGTCGTGGTAGACCTCGAGCGAGGACGACATGCCGCGGGGCGTCGGGCCGGGATCACGGCCCTGCTCGGCCGGGCCGGCGAACGGGTAGAGCAGGCCGCCGTGGTCGGCGACGGAGAAGAACGGGATTTGCAGCGTGTGTACGAGGAGATCTGTGGCGAGCTGGGGCACGTTCGCCGACGAGACGGACGGCAGGATCAGGACCGTGTCCTTGTGGGGAAGTTGGGCGACCTCCATTGTGTCTGTGTGTGTGTGTGTGTGGAGTGGTCTGGCTGACGAGGATGGATAGATTCAGACGATATAGGAACGTCACATACACGACCAACAGTTCTGCTTACGAGTTGCTGTAAATGACCGGCAACAACACACGCTCTTGCAGCACCAGCACACACGTGCGACAGGCTATCTACGGTCTACTACGGCGTCCCCATTCTCACGGCCCAGCAGCATCTGATGGTTGGTGATCCGCGTCGAACTCTGGCGAAGCAGATGAGAAGCCGCTGACGGCGGCTCAGGGGGAAACGGGTCTTGTGCCAGTCTCGCTTGCTGACATGCCCGATCGGGCAACTTCCAAGGGCCGCGTGGCGGTCTCAGGGCCTGGCCGCCCAAAACTGCCGAATGCGGACTGGGCCCGTTTCCGGTCTAGGTCGGCCACTCTGAATTTGATCAACAACCATCAACAAACACTCGACCATATCATATCGACCCTGTTGTTCACTCTCGCTCTTCTTCTCTCTGCCCCCGGACACTCATTTGCCTCTGCATTGCGCTGTCGCAGTCGGCCTGCCCTGTCCTGCGCACGTTCGCTCCTGCCGCCGGTCTATTTTTGGCTGCACTCGACGCGTCGTCATATATACGTGGCCCGCCCCGTCGATCATTGTTGCCCTAACCTGTTGCGTATGTCCCCGTCGGGACCCGGTCAGGACTGATACATAACGGACCCTGAAGAACGACTAGACTAGAAAAACATACGGCAACAACAACAGCAAGAAGAAGAACGACCGATGGCTCCGCATGCAAACACAGCCGCCGTCTCCCGGCAACCGCTCGGCCCATCCTCGTCGTCCTCGACTTCGTCGTCCTCCGCGCCGGCCTCCCAGCCCGCCTCATCCAGCTCGCGCTCGCTGCCGGCGTCGATATCCCATGTTCTCTCGCGGCAGCTGCTGTCCAGGAAGAGCAGCACTAAAGCGTCCACCGCCGCCGCCGCCGGCTCCGCCCACGGCGGCGCCGCTGGAAGCCACAAGCCATCCGAGAAGCCGGACCAGCGGCCACACATCCGCGGCCCGAACAGCGGCAATAACGAAGCCGGCGGCGTGGTTTTGGTATGAATACTGTTGCAATTGACTGTTGTGGTGCCCTGCCAAGCTAACGTCTCGCAGACGACCGGTCTGTGCATGTGCTGTCTCTCGTCCCTGCGCTATCCCGAGTCCATTCCGTGCTTCCGCTGCACCGTCTGCCAGACCACAAACGACGTCACGCCGCTGCCGCCGAAATCCGTGCCCGCGATAGACGCCGATACGATATCGCAGATGAGGACGATGGACGACATGGAACCGGAGGCCCGGCTCGCCCTGGAGTCGCGTGTTGTCGCCGTGTTCCAGTCGCTGGACGCCCTGAACAAGTCGTTCTCCAGCGGCAAGAACTTCACGTACTCGGAAACAGGACTAAACTTCGCGGACATTGATGCGTTCTACAGCATTCTCATGTCGCCAAAGTGCGTCAATCTCATGAACGGCATCTTAAAGTCGTGCGAGGCTCTGCTCAAGCGGCCGGGCAAGATCGTCTCCTCGCCGGACGAACTGCGGTTTCTGCTCATCCTATTTGAAAACCCCGTTCTCTATAACCCGTCCCGGCGGTCGGCAGGCCATCACTCGCCTGTTTTGAAGCGGCTCTTCGGCCTGCTCAGCAGCCTCAACGCAACCTGCCACCACTATCTGGTCAACTGGTTCGCGCGCATGCCGGCCCCCCGGTTCAAGGTGAAGGTTGACCTGGTCAATTCGTTTACGTCGCACCGCATGTCGAAATACTGCGCCGCCAGAAGCGCCGGCGCGAATATCGACAGCTACGGCGCGGACTGGAGAATCCGCGCCGCCGCTCGGACGCTTTCTCTGTTTTGTGAGTTTTTAGTGTGCAGAATTGAAAATATATGCATTGTGTATGCTAATTTGGTGGCTGGGATAGTTGCCGCGAATATCCAGGTTTCGAAAACTCCCATATCCAGCTTCTACAACACGATGGTCGACTACATCGACATCACGCACGACTTTGACAAGTGGGAAAAGCAGGGCATCCCGACGATAATCTCGCCCATCCCGGCCCAGGCCGGATCCGGCCACGGCGCGGGTTCTTCGTCCGCCGGCAGCAGCCATTCGTCCTCGCCGTCGCTGGGCCAGTCCATCGTCAATATCGGCCAGACGCCGGTCAAGCTCGGCCCGCAGGCGATGTCGGCGGCGTCGCTGACGGGCTCGTCGTCGTCGTCGCTGGCTCCGGCGTCGTCCGGCACGCTCACGCCGTTCACGTTCTGCCAGTACCCGTTCTTCCTCTCGATGGGGTCGAAGATCACGATCCTCGAGTACGACGCGCGGCGGCAGATGGAGATCAAGGCGCGCGAGGCGTTTTTCTCGACCCTGAACTACAAGCGCGTCGTGCAGCCGCACCTGATGCTGAAGGTGCGCCGGAGCTGCATCATCGACGACTCGCTCAGGCAGATCTCGAGCAACGGGACCGACATCAAGAAGGGCCTCAAGATCGAGTTTGTCGGCGAGGACGGCGTCGACGCGGGCGGGCTCCGGAAGGAGTGGTTCCTGCTGCTCGTCCGCGAGCTGTTTGATCCGCTCAACGGCATGTTCATCTACGACGACGACTCGAACTACTGCTGGTTCAACTCGGCCACGTTCGAGACCGCGGACCAGTACTACCTGGTCGGCGTCGTGCTCGGCCTGGCCATCTACAACTCGACGATCCTGGACATCCAGATCCCGTCGGCGCTGTTCAAGAAGCTGCTGGGGTGCCCGTGCACGCTCGACGATCTCGCCGTGTTCCGGCCGGCGCTCGCGCGCGGCCTGCAGCAGCTGCTCGACTTTGACGGCAACGTCGAGGAGACGTTCTGCCGGGACTTTGTCGCGGACCACGACGTCTACGGCAACGCCGTGCAGGTGCCGCTCGTCGCCGGCGGCGAGCACCGGCCCGTGACGAACGCGAACCGGCAGGACTTTGTCAACAAGTACCTGCACTTCATCTTCGACGTCGCCGTCGACCGCCAGTTCCAGCCGTTCAAGCGCGGGTTCTACAACGTCATCGGCGGCAACGCGCTCACGCTCTTCCGGCCCGAGGAGATCGAGCTGCTCGTGCGCGGCTCGGACGAGGGCCTCGACATCGCGGCCCTGCGCGCGGTCGCGATCTACGAGGGCTGGGGCCCGGCCGGCACGGGCGCGAACACGAAGATGTCGATCAACGAGATCGAGGAGTCCGAGCCCGCGCTCAACTGGTTCTGGGAGTGCTTCGCGGCCATGGACGTGCCCGACCAGCGGCGCCTGCTCACGTTCGTGACGGGCTCGGACCGGATCCCGGCCACGGGCATCGCGAACCTGATCTTCAAAATCACGAGGCTCGGCGAGGACTCGGACCGGTTCCCGATCTCGCACACGTGCTTCAACCAGATCTGCCTCTACCGGTACTCGACCCGGCAGAAGCTCGAGTCGAAGCTGCGCCGGGCGATCGTCGAGAGCGAGGGGTTTGGACTGCGTTGAGGGGAGAGAAGAGACGAGGCATTGTCAGGTTCTCGTCATCATTATTATCATCACCATCACCATCATCATTTTCATCATCATCATTGTCGGGTTGGTTGTCGGGTTGGTTGAACTGCATGGACATGCGCGGGGTATATAGCTACAGGGATTACGGGTTACATTGATATGTTTTGGTTACTTTAAATGGAATATATAGACATGAGAAATGGAGGCTGTGTTCTGCCGGGGTAAGCCATGTTCCCGGCACAGGGCTGTGCCTGGTTTAGGGCTTTTGCCGGTTTGGGCTGTGTGGCATCAAAGCGCGTAGTCGAAACACCGAACGGCCCATGACGAGGCACGCTCGTTCTGCTGCGGCAATATAAACCCGCTGCTCCCTCTCTTTTTCTTGTTTATATTTTCTATTCGTTCGTTCCTTTTTTTCGACGGATCCTGCTGCAATTGCATTTCAGAAGGTCTTTTTTTACCGTTTCCTGAACGTGCTCCGGGCCGATTCGACAGAAAGCGAACCGCGGGCGAATTGCTTCGCACTCGCTCGTTCTTTGCGTGCGGGATCTCGGCACACAAAGCTATGGGCCGCCTGGGGAAATAAAACGAACGAAATACCCAGCAGATTGACAAAGTCGAAGCACGACGGCCGCCGCCGAGAGTTGCGTTGAAAGCGCAGCAGCGGACAAAGACAACGGAGGAGACACGCAGGACGACGATGTCGGTGCCGCCCTTACTGCGCAACCCGGGCAACCGGCTGACGCCGTCGCCGCGACTCATGAACCTCTCGCTCGCGATCCCGGTCGGCACCGCCGGCGCGGTCTCGCCGACGCAGTCCCTGCCGCAGCACCACCCACAGCCGCTGCCGCAGCACCAGCAGCCACAGCTCCAGCATCCACCGGACGAGCAACACCCACATCAACAACAACAACTACAGCCACTGCAGCCATCTGTGACGGCGCGCAGGTCGCCGAGGCTGCCTCAGATCTCGACGGGGCCGGTGTACACGGGACCAGCGGACGGGCCGACGCTGCTTGTGCCTTCGACGACGGCGAACTCGACGAACACGACGAACTCGGCAGCAGGCTTGTTCGCGAACGAGAACCCGTACGCGCCGATCCTGCTGCCGCCGCCATTGCTTGCCGGCGGCAGCGGCGCGGAGGCCGGCTTTCAGTACGAGCAGATTGAGACGGTGTCGGCGCAGCAGCAGCAGCAACAGCAGCTGGCAGTGCCGGTCCTGCGGCCGCCGGAACACAAGAGAAGCTCTAGCGGGACGGACGCGTACGCGGCGCCATTCGAGCTGTCGCTGGCGACGCTGACCATCTCGGGCGGCGGCGGCGAGTCGCCGCTGTCGACGGCGCCGTCGTCGGCCCAGTCCGATTCGTCGTCGCCGTGGGCCGGCGCGGGCGCGTACAAGGACGTCGAGGACCTCGACGAGCACGACTGGGAGCTCGTCGCGACGAGCCCCGGCGAGATCGTCGAGATTGCGCGGCTCGGCGAGGGCACGTCCGGGAGCGTGACCAAGTGCCGACTGCGGCACTGTGCGCGGGACAAGACTTCCGGGACCGTGTTTGCGCTCAAGACGATCCCGGCGAACCCGAACTCGGAGATCCAGCGGCAGATCCTGCGCGAGCTCGTGTTCAACCAGAAGTGCGACTCGCCGCACATCGTCAAGTACTACGGCCGGTTCGTGAACGAGCACTCCGCGAGCATCTCGATCGCGATGGAGTACTGCGCGGGCGGCTCGCTCGAGGCCGTGTACAAGCACGTCAAGGCCCGCGGCGGCCGCATCGGCGAGAAGGTGCTCGGCAAGATCGCGGAGGGCGTCCTGCGCGGCCTGTCGTACCTGCACGAGCGCAAGATCATCCACCGCGACATCAAGCCGCAGAACATTTTGCTCGACGCCGAGGGCCAGGTCAAGCTCTGCGACTTTGGCGTGTCGGGCGAGGTCGTGAACTCGCTCGCGACGACGTTCACGGGCACGTCGTACTACATGGCTGTGAGTTTTCTTCGTTTCCGCTGACAAGTGTGTGTATTGGCGGACAGAAGGTGCTAACGATGAATGTCTTAGCCGGAGCGGATCCAGGGCCAGCCGTACTCGGTCACGTCGGACGTGTGGTCGCTCGGGCTGACGCTGATGGAGGTCGCCCAGCACCGGTTCCCGTTCCCGGCCGAGGGCGAGCCGCCGCTGATGCCGATCGAGATCTTGTCCTACATCGTCGACATGGCGCCGCCGCGCCTGCAGGACGAGCCCCAGAACGGGATCGCGTGGTCGGAGCTGTTCCACTACTTTTTGGAGTGCTGCCTCGAGAAGGATCCCAAGAAGCGCGCGAGCCCGCGCCAGATGCTGACGCACCCGTGGATGGTGCGCATGGCCAGGCGCAAGGTCGAGATGGACCGGTTCGTGCGCGAGTGCTGGGCGGACGTGCCGGCGAGCGAGGACGAATAAAGTCACAAAAAATGATCACGGGATGGGCATGGGATGGTTATCATGAAAACGGAATGAAATGAAATTAACAGTGTATATATGACTTTTTTTGTGTGTGTGTGTATGTGTGTGTTTTGAAAGTTTTTACATTTCAGAACGAGTTGGGTGTAAGGGTCATAGAGACATGCTATATTATACAACGACGAGAACCGAACCCCGCGAGCGACCAAGCATCATGCCGCGACCGTGGCGCGCGGCGCCATCGTGAGCCGGGTCGTGACGGCGGCGCCCTTGACGGCCGGCGCCGTGCTCTTTGCGACGGCGCCGATGACGGCTTTCGGGGGATAGACGATGTCGATGTAGCTCAGCAGGAGACTTGCCAAGCTCATGCTGTGTGGGTGGTCGTGGGGATGTTAGGAACTGACAGATTAGAGGGTCAAGGAGGAGGGAGCTGCGTACACGACTTTGAACCAGCCCGGCTGTGAGCCGTCGGAGAAAGAGCTCGATGACTCGTTGAGCCAGGCCTGCAGGGTCACGAGCAGGGCCGACCAGCCAATGAGTCTGTGCGGGTTGAGTCAGTCGGCGAATGGGTAAGGACATTAAACGGGAAATGCCGTACTTGTTCCTGCGCGACAATTGTACGTTAGATGGCTGCAGCTTATTTGGCATGCAAGGACGCACAATACAAACAAACATACCTGAGAAACATGGCGATCATGGGCAGCGACATGGCGAAGAAGCCGGTGAAGTCCTCTTTCTCCTTGACTTTGAGCGGCACGTACCTGCCGGTTCGAAGCGTTAGACATTGCGCGTAGTACAAGAAGAAAGCAACTCAGGAACGGGACCGACGCACGGCAAGACGAGGTTTTCGCGTTTCTTTGACATTGTGCCGGGCCGTGACAGTGTGCGGATTGGTGTGGACGGGTATTATCGGTTCGAGATGGGCGTGGTGGGTCGAGAACATATGTTCACGATAGTGCGGCTCGGTCGCACACTTCTTGCTCAGGAGGCCGAGGGCCTTGTTCTGATATCTAATGATCTGATCTCAAGGACCGTTTACTATGCGCATTGATCTGTGGATATACCGCAGCGTACGCCCTGCCCGGGCGGATCGCCCCGGCGGACACAGTGTAGATGTGAACTAGTATACTATTGTCATAGCAAGTACCAACCAAAACGAACTCGTTCCATATCGAAGCTTGACGCCAGTCCCCGAACCGTACTACAAAACTCCAGTCCAGACAACCAACCAAACAAACAAAAACCAAAACAGGAATAAGCACAAAGACGAGACAAAACCTGACAAGACGTGACAAACGGAAAACGGCGAAACGGAGATCATTAAAGAAAAAGGGATCATTAAAACAGGAGATCATCAAAAAAATCTAGTCCGCCAAACGGCGGCGGCTTTACTCGTTCTCCTCGACAATGGCATTGATCGTCCGCGACGACGGCGTGCGCGCCAGCGAGCCGTCCACGGCGGCCGAAAAGGCCGCCAGAGCGGCGGGCGAAGGGTCGGACGGGCTGCTGCTGGCGAGGTCGAGGTCGTCGTCGAAGCCGACGATGCGGCAGAACTCGGCCCACATGAGACTCGAGCACTCGGAGCCGGAGCAGAGGAGGCCCTTGACGGCGCGCATGAGCTCGACGTCGCCGAGGTCGGCCCTGTCGCGCGCGAGCAGGGGCAGCAGCTGGCCGGCGTAGACGGGGGCGCCGACGGAGCCCTCGAGCAGGTGGAAGAACGGCCGGTTGTGGGCGACGAGCGCGGCGAGCTCGGCCGGCCGGTCGAGGAAGGGCAGGACGATCTGCGGCGGCACGGCCGTGAAATTGACGGACGACGAGCGGCGCAGGTGCAGAAGGCCGGGCCGCGGCACGGCGGCGGCGCCGTTCTGCGGGGCGGCGGAGAGGATGTCCATGGCGGCCGCGGTGTGCAAGGGCGTGCAAGGGCGTGCAAGGGGGGAGTTGATGTCGAGGACGATGTCGACGAGGTTATGAGTCCGGGGAAGCTGCAGATCACCAGTCACCGATCACTAACTCACTGATCACTGATCACTACTCACTAGCTCACGAGTCACGCGCCGCACTTCTGTGCCCTGCGAGTTAATGCGGGGGGGAACAACTGCGCACCACAAACTGCAGGGGGAATGGGGCATAACCGCGCAAATGATGTCCACTTGGGGCCGCAAAGGTCACTTTCCGCGGCCACTTCCTGTCACACGACCCTTTGCGTGTGGGACGTCATCAGGCCCCAGTACTAAATACTCCGCCGCTCGCTGCCGGCTTCACCAGATCCACAAAGCCTCTTCCTTTCTTCCCCCGTCCCCGTCCCCGTCCTCGCCCCCCCAGCCCCCCGACAGCTCCATGGCACTCACGCCTCTCGTGCCTGTGCCCCCTCCGGAGGCGATGGGCCACCACCTGCAGCAGCAGCAGCAGCAGCAGCAGCAACAGCAACAGCAGCAGCATCCGCAGCAGATCAGCCAACAATTGCAACAGCAGATCCCGCCCCAACCCCAACAATCCCTCCTCCCGCTCCCGCACCAGCCCCAGCAGCAGCCCCAGTCGTCGTCACAGCAGCCACGGCAGCTCCCTCCGCCTCAGCTTCAAGCTCAAGCTCAAGCTCAAGCTCAAGCTCAAGCTCAAGCTCAATCGCAGCACCACCAGCAGCCGCAGCAGCAATCGCCAAGGTCTCAGCTCCCGCTCCACCACCCGCTGCTCCAGCAGCAGCACCACCAGCAGCAGCCCCCTCAGATCCCCCCGCAGCAGCAGCAGCAGTTGCTTGCCTTCAGCTCCCTGCTCCCGCCGGACCTCTCCGCGGCCGCGTCGTCCGAGAGCGACGACGAGCGCTCGTATCTGCCCGACTCGGCCCTGCGCGGCGGCCTCTCCGCGCTCTCGTCAAGGCGGCCGTCCTACGCGGCAGAGTTCTCCATGCGCCCGCGCGTCTTCGCCCCCGACGACCTGCTCGCCCAGACCTCGTCCCACCCCGCCGCCGCGCCGTCGATCGACACCGACCGCTGGCTCTCCGGCTTTGCTCCCATCGCGCCCTCCGCGTCGTCCTCCTCCGACTCGTCCGCGTCGTCCTCGGCCGCCGCCGCCGCCGCCGCCGCCGCTGGCGTGGCCGCCGCGCCGGGCTTTGGCAGGAGCATCTGGTCCGACGACGGCACCGTCCGCCGACGGTCCTCCCAGTCGCCGCCCTCGCGCACGCAGTTCCGCCTGCCCCCGCAGCGGGTGTCCTACCGGAGCATGAGCACGCCGCAGGCAGACTTCGAGGCCGCCGCGGACCTTCTCGCCGGCCCCGCCGTCTTCGAGGACGACGAGACCTCGACCGACGACTTTACGCCGTCAAGGTTTTCCCTCGGCGCGTTCGACTACGATCCGAGCAAGCATACCGCCGTGTCTGGTGCCTTGCCCGCGTCGTCCCCCTGGCTGCCGGACACGTCTGGCATGCGTCGCTACTCGGTCGCGTCGCCTGCGGACTTTACCTTCTCAAGGTCTTCTCCTCGCCACTCGTCTCTCGGGCCATCCCTGGGGCAGTCCTCCTCCATCGGGCCGTCCTCCCTGGGGCCGTCTTCCATCGGGCCGTCTTCCATGGGACCCTCCACCATGGGACCCTCCCATGGAGGATGGTCCGATGGAGGACGTCCCCGTTCCTCTATCGGATCGTCGTCGCTCGGCTCCGCCTCGCTCGCACCGACAGCAAACGGAAGACACAGCGTCGACGCCCTCGTCTCCCACTTCTCCTCCTTTGGACTCGGAGCTCCTGATCCCGTCATCGCGCCGCCGACCCACCCTACCCATATGAGCGCTCTGAGCAGTCTCGGCATTACCAACTACATGCCCCAGGCCGTCCCCGATGCCGGCAACGTCAGGCTGATCGGCAACCCGTCCGCGGATTCGACGACCTACCAGCAGCTCGTGGCAGAAGTCGGGCCGTACTTTACCCACATCGACGACCGATCGATGAATGCCAACCGCACAAACCTCCACGACACGCTGTCCCACGCCGGCAGCCTGACGTCGCACGGAACCGCCGTCGCAGGCTCCATGCCGCCCGTGCCGATGGCCTTCCCGGCCACGCAGAGGCTCTACTGCGTCAGCTTCAAGGGCGGCCGCCTCGACATCTTCTACGTCCCCGAGGGCTCCGGTTTGGGCGTCAGGGTCGGCGATCTGGTCATCGTCGACGCTGACCGCGGCAAAGATCTCGGCAAGGTCACGCACGAGGACATCTCGCTCGAGGCCGCGCGCGAGCTCAAGACGCAGCAGGCCGCAGAGCAGCAGGCTGCTCTGCAGCTCGCCGACGATCCCACCGGCGCCGGCGCCGGCTCGCGCCCGGTCGACCTCAGTCAGTCCGGCGCGATCCTCCAGCCGAAGCAGATCATCCGGTTCGCCCAGCCGATCGAGATCAACCAGCTCTACGTCAAGAAGACCGACGAGGACAAGGCGCTCAAGGTCTGCATCGAAAAGGTCCACGAGCGCGGCATGGCCATGCAGATCCGCGACGCCGAGTACCAGTGGGACCGCCGGAAACTGACGTTCTTCTACACGGCCTCGCACCGCATCGATTTCCGCGACCTCGTGCGCGACCTCTTCCGCATCTACAAGACACGGATCTGGATGTGCGCCGTTTCTCAGTAAACTGGTAAAAGTTGTTTGTTTCTTTTTTTTTATATATTTATTTCAGGGCTCGAGTGGTATCTGAGTTTCTGAACGTGGTGACGATTTTCTAGAGGATTCATTTCCTTTCCTTGTCTTTACGGGGCTGCCTCCTTTTTTTGTATTTACATCTGTATCATACAGGTAGAACCGATAGCGAACACGCGCGAGAGAAAGAAAGAAAGAAAGGAAGAAAAACTATCAACAGACAAAAAAAAATTGTGTGTGCGAGACTTTGAGAGAGATTTATATTTGTGTACTATACTTTTTTGCGGGTCGTGCCCCATTTTTTTCTTCATTTTTAGTGTCATTTTTTTCCTGTGGGTTTTTATGGGCGTTTTGTTTTTTTGTATTGTGGCTAAAATCTGTTAAAATATTTTTTTTTTTTTCATTTCATTCCTTTCACTTGTGATATATTCCAGCTCTTGTGGCTGTCCGCTTCCCTTTCCTTTTTCCTTTCCGATCGTGATTTCACTCGCACATACAGTTCAAAGTCATCCATTTCAATATTTCCTTCTCCTTTCCTTGCGCAGCTTCTGTTATTGTTTGTCTAGTTTTTGTCTTAACATTCATTTGTACTTTGTTTTGTCTTGTCTCTTTTTTTTTTTGATCGTAGCGGTAGAACTGGGTTAGAGATACATATAGTCTTTTATACAGATCATGATGTATATACTTTGATATATATTTTTGCTTTATCATGAAGACATTTTGGCGTAGCTGAGACAAAGCCCGGTGTGAGGATTTCACGTTTTTCTCACGATGATATCACGACGTGCGGCTCAGGCGTAGTGTATTGCGCTCTAGAACTGATGAAGGGCTGATTCCCTTCTGTCGACTGGACAATGGGAATTATTCAGCATGCGTTACAAACCCGGCCAACAAAGCATTCGCCCGCCGTTACGCGCACGTCGCCCCCCGGTCGTCGGTGATCGTCGGCCTCGCCCTTCGTCATTGCTGACCGGCGTGGGACAAACCCGAGACGCAGGGACACATCCCCGGGAAGGCGCCCTCGTCGTCACATCACGGCGTCCCAACCGCCGCTGATCTGCCTCCGGCCGGCTAAGCACTCACCCTTGCGGACCGTCACAAACGGGACTCTCCGCCCAGGACGGCAAGTCAAGTGAATCAAGACAGAAACAGACTTTCGGCCGTGCGGCGGGGAGATGCGCGTCCCTCCCTTTCATTTTCGTTCCCGCCCCCGTCGCCGGAATAGGAATTGATCGCAGGGTGCGCGGCAATCCCCGTCTTCTTGTCATTGGACAAGATCTATGGCAAAGCCGCCTCGCAGCACGGTCATCGCGCCCCGGTGCCTGGCGGTGACAGTGACAGTGACAGCGAGACCGGCGTGGAGCTCTTGCATGCCGACCTGGTTTCCGCGCGGAACGCAAAAGCTTCCCAGCGACCTGGGGAGGGTGCGCGCGCCAGGTCGTTTTGTTCCGCGCTCGGCACGTGAAAAAAAGAAACAGGGCGTGAGGGCGGGCATTTGGATGCACTTGGCCAATCGCTGAACAGTATAGTCTTTTGTCTATCGCACTTTGCCCTGCACGCCTTAGACGGCGTGATATCCTCCGCCATTAGGCCAAACGCCGTCATGAATATGTGGACTTGAAAGCACAGAAATACAGATTTGTCAGCGCCTTCGCAGCATAACTAGACGGGGTATAAGAAAAACAACACACAAGAGGATCCTGCATCCTCTGCCGGTTAATGACCAAGCGGTCGGCGCGAGCCAAAAGGCCGTCATCGCGCCCTCAGCCTATCCTATGCCGATCAAAACCGAGGTACGTCTGTCCTGTCTTGCGCGACGTCGGCATCACAAATCAGGCAGGCACTGTCGTCGTGTCAAGCTCGTGCCAGCGCGTCAAGCTCTGCCGGGGGGGGGGGGGGGGGGGGGGGGGGGGGGGG